>JAJOOD010002722.1:0-60255 GCA_029582525.1 Solanum tacnaense
GCCGTGTCCCTACTTATGTTTTTGTTTGTGTCTAAGATGGCCATGTGAGACTTAGACTTCCGCTGTGTGTTTTTAAAGTTGTTTTAAGAAGTTTTAATGTGTGGATGTAAATAAGTTTTTCATTCCGCACTATTTTCATTATTGAATGAAATGAATGACTATGTGGCTTGTATAAGACCCCTTCGGGGTCGAGTACGCCTTGTTACGACTTGGGGGTGCTCCCGGGTCGTGACATCGGCCTCCCAAGTAGCACCCTCAACTAAATGATTTCTCCATAAAACCTTCACGGAAGCTATTTTCTTGTTTCTCAATCTCTTGAATTGCCAGTCTAGGATCTCTACTAGAATCTCTTCATATGAAAGACTTTCGTCAACTTCCAAGATTTCTAGGGAAATAATGGACAGCGGATCTCCAATACACTTCTTAAGCATTGAAACATGAAATACCGGATGAATCGGGGCCAACCCATTTGGAAAATTCAACTCATAGGCAACCTTCCCAATACGTTTCAATATTTGATTCGAGCCTACATATCGTGGACTATGTTTCCCTTTCTTGCCAAATCTCATCACACCCTTCATGGGTGAGATTTTTAAAAAGACCCAATCATTAACCTAAAATTCTAGATCCCTTCTTCTCACATCGGCATAAAACTTTTGTCTACTTGAGTGGTTATGCGTTCTTTCCATCTGTCAGGGTGGCATGGTTCTTCTGTGACTTTTCTGTATAGACCTTCCACCATTTTAGCATTAAAAATACGGTGAGTGGGGAAGTTAAGCGAGTCATTAAGTAATTCAGCAAGCTCTCCACTACATCACTAAACAACCCAACACGCCTATTGTCAAACCACTTTTTCTAATGCTACACAGCCACCTTGTTTCAGCTTTACTCAAGTGCCGTCCAATTTCTAAGTACTCGGCGATATCAGTCTGAATCACCTGATCAGTTGGTGTGTTACAGAACATTTACTTGTTTCGCCGAGTTTTACAGAATCTTCAGTCATTGGGAAGGTCCAATCGGCAGTTTTCATCGCTGTCGTCGAAATAGTTAGCGATTCGCAAATCATCTCCAAATCTCGCATAGATTTACAGACTTCAGTGTTGACAAGGTCTTGAGTCAAACGATGGATGAGGTCGGATTTGCCAACCCCTTCGGCGACTCGGCGACTGGAGCTATTGTTTGCCATCCTTCACTTTTTCAAACAACTCGCATACTTTCACCTGCACAAACAACATACCATTCTATTACCAGGAAATAAGTACTGATAATAATAAAAATAAAGCAATTAAAGAGAATTTGGGTTGCCTCCCAAACAGTGCCTTAGTTAACGTCGCGGCACAACGCAGTAGCGCCTCCAGGCGTCTTTTAGATATACCACTTAGACCAATAAAATCTCTTGACAATCCCCCAGATACAATTTCAAACGTTCCCCGTTCACTGTAAATAGAGGTCCCTCCTGATCTTCAACTTTTATGGCACCATTGATGAACACTTGTGTTACCTTAAACGGTTCAGACCATTTGGATTTGAGCTTTCCTGGGAAGAGTCTAAGTCGCGAGTTGTATAGCAAAACCCAATCTCCTACCTTGAAGTCCCGCTTGAGTATTCGAGAATCATGCCATTTCTTCATCTTCTGTTTATAGATGACTGAACTTTCATATGATATGATTCTAAATTCATCCAATTCATTCAGCTGCTCTACTCTCTCCCTTGAAGTTTTTTACCAGTCCAAATTTAAATCTTTCAATGCCCATAGTGCCTTGTGTTCTAACTCGACAGGCAAATGACAATCCTTACCATAAACCAACTGATATAGAGACATACCAATAGGTGTTTTATAAGCAGTCATATATACCCATAGTGCATCAATGAGTTTCCTAGACCAGTCAGTTCTATTGACATTTACTGTCTTTGCCAAGATGCTTTTGATTTCCCGATTCGACACTTTGACTTGGCCACTTGTTTAGGGATGATATGGGGTTGCCAGTTTGTGTTTCACCCAATATTTACTCAGTGCCATTGAGAACCACTTATTGCAAAAGTGGGATCCCCCATCGTTAATGATTGCTGTCGGAGTGCCAAATCTTGCGAAGATGTAGTATTTCAAAAATTGGACAATGTGTTTTCCTTTGTTGTCTAGAAGTGCGATGGCTTCCACCCATTTGGAAACATAATCTACATCCACTAAGATATATTTATTTCCAAACAAGCTCACAAATGGGCCCATGAAATCGATCCACCATACATCGAATATCTCGACCTCTAAAATAGAAGTGAGAGGTAATTCGTGTCTTCTAGATACTCCGCCTTTCTGCTGACATTTTGAGCATTTCTTTGCAAGCTCATGTGCATCCTTGTAGAGTGACAGCCAGTAGTATCCATTCTGGAGAACTTTAGCGGCGGTGCGAACACCACCATGGTGACCTCCTACTAGAGATGTATGGCAAGCATGAAGAATTTCTACCGCTTCTTCTTCCGGAACACACCTTCTAATGACATGATCAGCACACTCTCGAAACAAGTATGTTTCATCCCAAAAGTACTTTTTAACATCGAACAGGAATCTTTTTTATTGGTAAAAGGTCAACTCATCCAGCATCAGCCCACACACAATGTAATTTGCAAAATCTGCATACCATGGCGTATGCTTGAGGGATATTGCAAACACCCATTCATCGGGGAAAGAATCGTCTATGTCAACTTCATGCTAAACATTTGCCCTTGCTTTCAGCCTTGATAAATGATCAGCCACTTGATTTTCGCATCCTTTTTTATCTTTTACCTCGAAATCAAATTCTTGTAATTGTAGTACCTACCTAATCAATTGTGGTTTTGCATCTTTCTTTGCCATCAAGTACCAGAGTGCAGCATGATCAGTGTGTATGATTACTTTGGTTCCCAACAAGTATGCGCTGAATTTTTCAAATGCATAGACTACTGCAGGTAACTCTTGTTCGCTGACCGTATAATTGCTGGGTACTATTTAGAGTCTTGCTTACGTAGTAGATTGGGTGAAACAGTTTGTTGCGCTTTTACCCCAACAAAACCCCCAGTGCCATACAACTAGAATCACACATTAGCTCAAAAGATTTCGACCAATTAGGGCAAATGATAATTGGAGTGGATATTAGTTTCTCTTTCAAACACTGAAATGCAGCCACGCAAGCATCATTAAAGTTGAATTTCACTTCCTTTTCTAAGAGTTTGCATAATGAGAGTTCAATCTTTGAGAAATCTTTAATGAACCTTCTATAAAATCCTGCATGTCCCGAGAAGCTGGGAACACCATTTACTGAAATCGGCGGGGGTAATTTCTCAATGACCTCAATTTTTGCCTTGTCAACTTCCATCCCCTTTTGTGACACCTTATGCACAAGAAAAATACCTTCTTTTACCATAAAGTGACATTTCTCCCAATTCAAAACCAAATTTGTTTCTACGCATCTTTGGAGTTCCTGTCCTAAGTGAGTCAAGCACTCTTCGAATGTATCCCCAGAAGTCGTCCATGAACACCTCCATAGAGTCTTCGACCATATCTGCAGAAATAGACAACATGTAATGCTGAAATGTTGTTGGGCCAATACATATCCCGAATGGCATCCTTTTGAATGTGAATGTTCCATAAGGGCAAGTTAAAGTGGTTTTCTCTTGATCTTCCGGTGCAATAGAGATTTGATTGCAACCAGAGTACCCATCCAGAAAACAATATCTCCCTCTTCCTGATAATCGGTCAAGCATCTGATCCATAAAAGGCATTGGAAAATGATCTTTCTCGGTCCATGAGTTAAGCTTTCGGTAGTCCATGCATACTCTCCACCCAGTCACTGGTCTCGTTGGCACAAGTTCTCCTTTTGTATTTGAGACTACGGTTATACCCCCTTTTTTTGGGTACACATTGCACCGGACTTTCCCACTTACTATCTGCAATAGGGTAGATCACTCCCGCATCTAGTCGCTTGATGATTTCCTTTTTTACCACCTCTTGCATTGGAGGGTTCAATATCCGTTGATGTTCCACACTAGGTTTACATTCATTGTCGAGCCGAATCTTGTGAGTACAGATGCCAGGTGGAATTCCTACTATATCGGCTATTTTCCATCCAATAGCTTTTATATGCTTCCGCAGCACTTCAATGAGCTATTTCATCTGCTTTTCAAGCAGATTGGCGGCGATAATTACCAGCAAAGTATTATTGGCTACTAAGAAGGCATATTTGAGATGAGAGGGTAGGGCTTTTAACTCCAGATTTGGTGGTTCTTCTGTCGACAGCTTTGCAGGGGGAGTTTCTCTATTTTTCAGGTCGATATCCAAGTTGATTGGATTCCTTGAATATGCTCCTAATCCTGATAAAGCAGCTACCACTTCCACGTAACCCTGAACTTCGGATTCAATATAATTGGCTAGTACAGATTCAAGGGGTTTATTCTTGCATATTAAATGACTCACACTTGCCACTGCCTCATCTATCACATCCTTAGTAGACACCACATGGATATTACTTGGTTTCTTTATGGATTTACAGATATTGTAGGTCACCTAATCATCGTTCACATGGAAATTTGATTTCCATCTTTCAACATCCACCAATGCTCTCCCGGTAGCTAAGAATAACCTTCCCAAAATAATGGGGATTTCAGCATTGATTTCACAAGCTAGAATCACAAAATCTACCGGAAAGATGAACCGATCCACTTTTACCAATATGTCATAGAGTATTCCCACTGGGTGCTTGCTTGATTGATCGATCAGCAATAGGGAGTCTCATTGTAGCTGCCTTTGGTTCACCCAAACCAAGTTGTTTGTATATTGCATAGGGCATCAAGTTGATGCTTGCTCCGAAATCGCACAAGGCTTTAGGGAATTGGAGCATGCCAATTGTGCAAGGGATTGTGAACGCCCCAGGATCTTCTCTCTTAGTAACTGAATCATTTGTCATGATTACACTGCAACTATGGGGCACCACAATCGTTTCATAGTCCAAGCACTCTTCTTTGTAACAAGTTCTTTTATGAATTTGGCGTATCCCGGCATTTCCAACACTGCTTCTACCAGAGGAATGTTAATTGATAAGCTCTTAAATACTATTAAAAAAATTTGAACTTCTCATCTTTATTCTTCTTTTTCAAACATTGGGGAAATAGTGGAGGTATCTTGGGCAAAGGGTGCATGACTTTTGGAACTTGAACTTGTTGCTCTGCTTCCTCCTGTGGTTCTTTAGTAAGGCTTTGTCGAATAGGTAAATCTTGTTCCTCCACATCCTGGCTCTCTTTATGGTTTTGAGGATCCTCATCTACCATCATATCCTCTATTACCACCTTACCGCTGCGGGTAACTACAACCAACTCTCTTTTAATATAGTTCATTGGTGTTTTGTATGTTAATTGAGCTAATAATAGACTCAACTTACCTTCCAGCATTTTGATGGCATCAGCATGGGAATTTACTTTATTGTTCAACGATGAAAAGTCATCTTTCATTCCTTTTAGCAAATCATTAGACCCCTCAACTTTATTGAGTATGCGCGATAGCAAATCATTTATCCGAGGACTACTTGCACTCCCTTTAAATTTTGGCCTTTCATTAAAGTGAGTATGATCCTCCTCTTGATCATCCTGCTAAGCCCAATCTTGCTAATACTTCCTTGGTTCTTCACCCCTATAATAGTTCCAACCTTGATTCCCACCCTGCGGTTGATAGCATGGGTGGAAACCTTCCTCGTATCTTTTGGAGTTGCAACCTTGATTCTCCCCCAGTCTTGAGTAACCGGAAGAAGAACCCTCCTCAACTCGAAATACTGCATGTGTCTCTTTCATGAGCTCTTATAGGATTTCCATTTGAGATAACATCTTCTTGATGTTTTCGTCCCTTTCCCTTTCTTTCTCAATATGTTCTTTCGTTAATCGAAAACATAATGGGGAAACTTGATCATCTTTGGTATACATCCCTGGTTTACTTTAGTCATACCATATAGGAGAAATGAGGCTACTTCAAATGATTGTAACATTATTCCTCCTTGCACAAATTGATCAGCTATCCCTTTATTAACCGAGTCCAGACTACGGTAAAAGTATTGGAGCAGCAATTCACCTGGCAGCCCATGCGTTGGGCACTTACACAAAGATCTCTTGAACGGTGTCCATGACTCATGAATTAGTTCACCATCCTATTGCTTGAAATTCTTAATATCGTCTCTCAGTTTCATCATTCTTTATGGAGAAAAGAATCTTTCGTGAAATGCCATAACCAGCTCCTCCCATGATTTGATGGAGTTGTTTAGGCTCTCAACCAACCATTTAGTGGCTCCCTCAGTCAATGATATTTGAAATAAGCGACACCGTATGGATTCTTGAGATAGGTTCTTGACAGATAAACGGGTGCACACTTCCACAAAGCTTCATACATGTTCGTGTAGATCTTCATGCTCTAAACCTCCAAACAAACCTCTTGAATGTATGAGTTAGAGTGTTGCACTAGTGACTTCGAGCATTACATTTTTGTCAGCTTGTGACATGCAAATTTCATCCATCTCGCCCACGTCGGCTGGGTGATAAACACTATTAGCATCATTGATGTCGTCTTGATGAAAAATACACCACTCGTTGAGTGACCCACTTGGCAGCTATTATCCCCGTTCGCACTCATATGTCCTGTTATGGCACACAAATACTCAAAACCAAACTGGAAATCAAATTAGTAAACTACACCTAAAAATAACAAAAAATCTACTAATCTAAAAATTCTCAAACAACACCACTCCCCGATAGCGGCACCATTTTGATGCTTATCATGACCAACGACACTAACCTACAGTATGAGTATCTACGATCGTCGATAATATAGTAACCCAACCAAGGGTTGGGATCATGTCCCAAGGGAGTGGTTTGGAGAATTAGTAGAAAAATAAAATTAAGTTCAAACTAGTCGTAGCTAAAGAAATTAATGATTAAAAACATTGTAAATTAAAAGGGGTGACACAAAGGTGTCAAATATCAAATGGGGGTTTTGTCACAAGTAGTAAAAAACAACAAAAATAATAAGAATATCAAGTATGGGGACAAGTTACTGTGGTGTGACCGCAATACAAGTTGAGATAAATCGTTGGGTACATGCTTTCGATAGGAAATTTGCAAGATAATAGTGACTAGGCTAAGCTTTAGATGGAAATAAGTTCCCTCTTGGGCAACTTACCCCGTTTCAAATGTGTTCCTCTCGGACATTCATTTGCCGCATGAAGGCCAGCCAACGCATTACCCCACTCACTCTCTCGAGCTGAATGTTAGGATATCGGACTAGGGCTCTCCCTCTTGGGCTAAACCTCATGTCAACCCACTCCTTAGGCCATCAGTCTAGCGGATTTGGTTTCGCGACCTCCCTCTAGGGCAAGCCAAAAATACATGGGTGGTTTTGTAGATACAACTACAAACCCATTAAATTAAACTGCAACCACTAGGTTAAATCACCATTAAAATAAATCTATCCTATCAGCAAGGAAGACCCAACAACAATATCAACACATATTTGCTAAATCACACCCCAAGAATGGGGGTTTTTCGCCACACATAAAGAAATAAAAAAATACACCTAAAATAATACTAAAATCAAATGGATATAAGGAATTAAACCTTGATTTAAGCAAAGGAAGAAGAATGGAGAAGACCCACTTCCAACTTGGGGAAGATGAAATCTTTTTTACTTCAAGTCACCAAAAAACCCTCTCCAAACTTGAGAGAAAATATCCCAAAAAGTACTATTCTATTCTGGAAATTAAAATAAATATTTGACTATTACAAATTAGTAACAAGTTTAGTATTCATATACTTCAGAAAATAGTGTTGGTGGATCTTTCAGTGAGGTTAGTCGGAATCGCCGATTAACTCGGCGATTTGCCGTTCGGTGTAGTTCGTCGCCGTCTTGCACTAGCCTTCAGCATCGTCATGCTCTGTGTCATTGTGCGACCTAGTGCTACTTTGCAAAAATATTCAGCGAAACGCAGACTGCTCCTTTCATCGACTTTTTGATCCTGCTCCTTCAGGGCATTACATACTGGAACAAAGGGTGGAGTGTGTCCATTCGGCGAATCGCCAAGCGTGCTTGGCGATGCGCATGCTTTAGCTTCTTCGTTCTTTTCAGCCTTTTTGTTCCTTTTTGCGCCTATGTGTCCATGCTTCCACTAAAACTTCAAATACCTGAAACTTAAGAGTTTTCATTAGATATTGAGACAAAACAAGCATTTAAGGACACTATTCCTATCAAAATAAAGACCTAAATGAGTCCAATTTGTGGAATCATCATTAACCAGAGACTGAGCAGATCAAAGTCCTAAGTTCTCTGAATTCTGATTCCTGAACTCACATGTTTTCTTTGTAGCATGTGCACTTACAGGTAATGGAGATGGTCCGGTTTGCTTTTGTTTAAAAGATGATTGGTTTGCATTACCGGCATTTTTTCTTCCCGGACTCATAACCTGTTGTCTTAGCCTTCTTGATGCGGAACTCTTCCCTATCTCTCAACTTGTCCTCCTCAACCTGTTTCACATGGATCATAAGCCTTGCTATGTCCATGTCCCCTATAAACATAGTTGCCTTACCATCCATACTTGACAAGCGAGACAACATCGATACAAACAAGTTCATCCTGCTTCTCATATCAACAACCATCTCTAGAGCATAGGGAGACAGTTGAGTGAACTTGAGGCTATACTCATGCACGCTCATGGATTCATGCCTGAGACTGAGAAACTCTCTTAGCTTTTCCTATTTCAGCTCATTGGGAAAGAAATGCCCCATGAAGGCACTTCCAAACACAGCCCAGCTGACAATTGGTGCCCCTTCCACCCTGCTCTTTTTACATTGGTCCTACCAAATCCTCGCCACACCCTTGAGCTGGTATTCAGCGAACTCCACTCGATCAACATTTGCAACATGCATTACCCCCAAAGACCTTTTGCAGCTCTTCCACAAATTCCATAAAGTTCTCTGCATCCTCAATTACATTTGACCCTGTGAATTCTGGAGGATTCATCCTCAAGAACTCACGGATCATGGATGTATCAGCCACATCCTGACGAATCTCTCTTTGTTGCCCATCTTTATTGGCCACCACTTGACTCAACATTCGTATAGTATCCCGGAACTCAACATTAGAGACCGCTCCTTAGGGTTGCACTTCTAGTGCATTGGGTAACCCTTGATCCCGAGGTTCAGCATTTTTTCACGTAAGACGACCTCAAACAACTCTTCGTAGAGGCATGATCTGAAAGGTACGCAGAAGCATGAATTAGAAAGAAACTTTAATAGCGTTTAACACAATTTTACAAAAAGAGTAAGAAGGAAGGGAAATATTTCTTAAATATTATAGCCTCCTAATTATAGTTGTGGCACGAGCTTCAAACCGATAACCAAGACTCTACATACAAGGCTTCATAGACACGCTAGGACTCTTGAACTCTATGCTCTAATACCAAGTTTGTCATGCCCCGAGCCTGCACCCTAGATGTAACTGGCACTCCAGAACCATTGATGGTCCCTAAACGAACCCTTTGCCTGGCTAAATACTCAGCAGAAGACTTACTCAACAATATATGACCTCAATATTCAAAGATTAACTCAAATGTCTCAAGATAAATAACATAAAATATTTAAAGTATTCAGCTAGCCATAAATAGGAAAATTAAGTCTTAAACATTAACCATTGAAATGGAAAAGACTCATCAAAACACTATTGTCTATAAAGCCTCTAATAAATGTGATGGAAGTCCAAACAAGACCCATGAGATTCTAACATGACTGAAAATAAATGTGGAACCCTCCAAAAGCAAGGAGGATCACCAAAACAAATCTGGAACTGCGAGTGGTATCAACAGTGCGCCTGTTGATAACCCTAAATACATGTATCTGCACCATAAAAGGATGAAGGTCAAATGGCGTCAATACATTAAATGTACGAGCATGTAAGGGGAAGCCTAAAGCATAGACATAAGCTTGAACTGATAAGAAGGAAGAACATACCTCACCTCATCTCTACTTAACTCAAGGATACTCAACTCAATTATAACACCAACAATAAAGATGCATTATACGAAAAGATTTTTAAAAAGTAGATAATAACTCAATGTATATAATTATACAATAATAACTCGCTACTCTCATTTAGGAGATTCTATAACCAACAACCATCACTATGGGCTATGTGATGATACAACGTCTCACCCACACTGTCAGAACTGTCCTATACCTTGCCGGAGTATAAGACATCCTCAACTAAGTGGATCCATTAAGCTACACTTAAAAGAAATAAGGAAACATCTAAAATGTATGATCCTTTATCCTTGTTGGCATACATGGTTTATGAGGATTTTGAGTTGTTTAAACTCATCCCCATATCGGTGCTCAATACTACCCACAATAATATATATATATATATAAATCATGCCCATTTTTTTTAAAGAAAACATAACACCTGCTCCATTTGAGATAATCACTCAAAGGTTCTCTTAAAAGAGATGATGCTCAAAAACTCATCATGAACTAATTTAAAAAATAAGATATGTTCTCATTTTAAATGTAAAATTTTACGGGCTTGGGAATACTTACTCCCCTCATACTCATTTAGAAAAAAGAAAATTAACTCTCCTCATCCTCATTCTCAAGTACTCAAGTGTTAATTCAAAGTTAAAAAGATTGAAAAAAGGACTTCTCAAAGTTACTCAAGAGGGTTTCTCGGACTTTACCCATAACCTTTACCTCAATTTGAAAAGTGAATTTAAGAGACATGTTTAGGATATATGAAGGATCTCTCGATGATTTGCGAAGGTTTAGATAGTTTGTATCGTGAAGGGAGTTAAAGCTCAACTCGAAGGAACAAGTACGGAACGAGAATGAAGAAGGAAATTAGTCTGACTCTCCGGGTGCACTGTTGGCGTGTCGTGCCAGACCTCCATTTGATGGGGGTCTGATTGGGCACACAATTGGCGCCCCACGCCAGCATTTTAGGCGCATCTGAGGCGTGCCGTGTAGGTAATTTCCAGAACATTCTGACAAATTTTTCATCCTTTTTTTAGTCCTAATTCAAATAGAATCAATTGATTTCTTCCAAATTCTCTTAGATTCATTAACTCAACACAAGTAAATGAAAATTCCCTCAAAATCCCTCAAGAGAAATACTCTTTCGGAAGATTCTCGCCTCAAGAACTCACCAAAACCCCATAATCAAATAATGAAGCACAAAACCTCAAAGAACTCTATTAAGAACTAAATATACTCATTTTCATGAATGAATTCAAAATTGGAAACTCATGATTGGCGTGAGGGTGAAGAAACCCATGACTATGAAAACTTACATACCTCTAAAGAACTCAGTTATTGGCTATTTCACCAAAATCTTGAAGAACGTCTTAAAAACTTCCTCTTTTCTCCTCTTGAACTTTACCCTAGATGTTTTAACTTTTAGACTTGAGTGAAAACTTATTTTAATCCACATTGACTCCTAATTGGATGAACAAAACATTTAGGCCTAATCGAAGTAAGGAAAAGACCAAGATACCCGTCTTTAGTTCGAATGAACTTCCTTAACTGGACCAGCTGTACTCAAACGGGTATATCTCCCTCATTTGAACTCAAAATTTAGCAAACTCGAAAGAGTTTGAAAGAGGACTCAATGACCTTAGATTAGATAAATCATGGGCCACCTAACTCATATTGTGCTGAAAGTTATGGTTGTTTGAAGTTGATCCAAAACTCACCATTTAAGAATAACTTGCACTAATCTCAAATTGCCTATTTCTAATTTAGTTCTTTCAAAAATTATCTCTTTCTAAGACCGAGGTGTTACAATATCTCCCCCTTAGGAACGTTCGTCATCGAATGAGATCTCTCTATATAGAATTGAGGGTACTCAAACACCCAATCATGCAATTTAGCACAATATAGCATATCAATTTAGGGAGTGTTTTACAAAAAGTCATTACCTTGGTCTTGAATTTCTATAGAAGTAAAGAGACGTGGGTATCTCTTTTTGATATCCTCCTCAGCCTCCCAAGTAGCTTTCTTAACAAACTGATTCCTTCATAAGACCTTGAGTAATGCAACCTCATTTGTTCTCAACTTGCATACCTGACAATCAAGTATCTCAACGGGTATCTCCTCATAATATAGAATGTCATTAATACCAATATTTTTAGTAGGTATATTAAGTGAGGCTCGCCCATACACTTCTGCAACATAGAAATGTGGAATACCATATGGATTTTAGCTAATTCTAACGGTAGCTCCAACTTGTAAGCTAAATTACCAATTCTCTTGGATATCCTGTAAAGACCAAAATACCGGGGACTAAGCTTCCCCTTCTTGCCAAACCTCATAAAAACCTTCATGGATGAGACCTTCAAATAAAATCAATCATCAACATCAAACTTCAAGCCTCTTCTCCTAACAATCTGTATAGGATTTCTGAAGACTTTGTGATGTTTTCAAATTCTCTTGAATGATCTTCAGTTTCTCTATAGCTTGATGAACCAAGTCTTGTCGTATCAACCCAGCTTTATGATGAGTCCATAGTTTGGACTCATTTAGGGCTTGTTTTTAATCGGATTCGTGTCTTCAAATGCATATTTTGTCTCAATAACTGATGTAAATACTTGAAATTGAGGTATTTGAATTTAGGGACAAAGCATGGACACTACGGAGTAAAAAGGAACAAGGCAGTTGAAAGAATGAAGTAAAGAAGGCTTGAGGTTCGCTCAAATCATTGGGCGAATCGATGAAAGGCCATGGTCTCGCCTAATGTTCTATTATACTAAGCCCTGGAAAAAGTTAACCATGTTGGTAATAGAAAGAATCATTTGGCAAATAGCTGAACAAGTATTATACCACCTAAAGTTACAAAATGTCGGAGATAAACTCAGGATAAATTTGGCGAGCGGCAGATTCAGTTGGAGTATCACCAATATATTCAGTGACGGATAATCAGGTTGCCAAAGAATGCTGAGGAAGATCTGAACACATGCTGATGGGCGAGATAATAGAGAAAAAAGGCGATTCGCGAAAGTGTTCGGCGAACCCGATCTGGATCTTCTAAAATTACAATAGTCAAACCAAGACAAAGTGAAAAATGAAGGGCAAGAGATAGAAGAACAATTGGTGCGTCACCGACCTATTCGCGATACCCGAATAACTTTGTCGAATGCTCTATTATAGTCACACAACAGGCTTATTTAAATCAACTTTTGAAAAGGAGAATTATTATTCAGAAAGTGAGGAAAGAATTATTGAGAGAGAAACCACTACCGAAAGGTGGGGGAAGTGATTTTAGCAAGATTTTGAGAGAGATTTTTGTAAGAGAGAAGATTATCTATTGAATCTCATCTATAATTCTCATTTTGTACCCAACTATGGGCGAAATAACTAACTTTGATATTTATATTTCTGAGATAAATGGCTAAAACCCTTTACTTGGGGTTTTGATCATGAAGCCAATTATTGAATTTACTTAATGGGTGTGTGTTAATTGCGAAGAATGGTGCTAATTTGTAGTGGGTCTAAGTTGTTGTTGTGTTTCAAGATTAAATTGTGTTACTTCGTGTGTCAATTTCAGTGTCGTGCAGTTGCGCGAGAGAGAGGTGTGAGACAAAGGTGGCAATCTTAGTGTCCTTAGTAGTGGGTTTTCTTAGTATCATCTCGAGAGAGTAAAACAAGAAGCTCGTCCTTTGTATCCAGCTCGAGAGAGTGGATTTGATGAGGGTAAAGAACTGGGCTTCATTCAATCAGTACTGAAGTTTGAGAGAATTCCACATAGAAAAGGTAATTGATCGAGAGAAAGTTACTTTACATATTGTTCGACCTACCCACAACAAATTAGTCCATTATGAATAGTAATGTTTACCCATTTTGTTGAGATTCAATAGTTGGCTGATCAATTCCCCGAGGTTCACTCTAATATTTGATTGTTTGTATTGAGCTATAAGTTTGAATTTGGTAGTTAAAACCCAGAATTTGAGTTTTAAATATTAGTTGTGCAAGAAATGTTTGATTGAAGAGATTGTCATTCTATTTTTATTAAAGTAATTCAAAGGAAGCACTACTCCCTGTGGGATTGACCCCAACTCATGTAGTTGGGTTACTATACTGAAGGACGATCATTGGCATTTAGTATTGGATTAAATGCCACTTGATACGTTAATCAAACTCGCGCCGCTGCCGGGGAGTAGCGGTTCTTAGAATTCTTTGACTGAAAGTTTTGACACTCTCAAATTTGTTGGATGCTTTGTGTAAGTGTTGGCTGGACCATATAAAAATGAACATGAGTGAGGAAGAGATGAATGACAGTCAAGTAGGTCATTGAGACGGTATAGACAACATCAATAGTGTCTACAACCCGGATCAATCGGGTGGAATGGGTGCAATTTGCATACCACAAGCTGATGGGAATGTGAAGTTTGAAGTCACTAGCACAACTCTTCACCTTATTCAAATAAGAGGACTATATAGAGGGCTAGATCACGAAGACCCGCATGAGTATGTAAGAAGCTTTACAGAGGTTTGCAGTCCTTTTTCATTCAAAAGAGTGTCGCAAGAGTCAATCCGGTTGCGGTTATTCCCATTGTCTCTAAAAGGAGAAGCCAATAAGTGGTTAACCGAGTTACCAAACAATTCCATCACAGCATGGGAGGAGCTAGTTATAGCATTTAGCACAAGATTATTCCCTCCATCTAGAATGATGAAGCTTAGAGATGAAATTCAAGGTTTCAAGTAACAGGAAGGGGAACCACTCCATAAAACATGGGTAAGATTCAAGAAACTCCTACTTAAATGCCCAACTCATGGGCTACCAAACGATTTGTTACTTCAATATTTCTGCCGGAGTCTTGATTCGGATAATAAATGAGTGGTCGATCATTTGGTACGAGGAGGAATAATGTTACAATCATATGAGGTGGCTTCATTTCTTGTAGATGACATGACTAGGATAACTCAAGCATGCTATACCAAAGAGGATCACGTCTCTCCATTCCATTTTAGATTAACACAAGAGCAACTGGATAAAGAGAAAGAGAGAGGGATGTAAACATCAAGAAGATGTTCACCCAAATGGAAGTTCTACAGGGGCATATGAAGGGAACAAGTGGAGTGTTCAGAGTTGAGGAGGGTTCGTCCTCAAGCTATTCTAAGCCTGGGGAGAATCAATGTTGGAACTCCAGAAGATGTGAGGAGGGTTTCTACCGACGGTATTGGCAGCGAGGTGGAAATCAAGGTTGGAACCATCATAAGTAAGTTGAGCAAAGGAGATACCATCAAGATTTTTCCGAACAAAATGAGTATTGGAGAAGAGAGGATTAATATGAAGAGAACCACATTCACTCAAGTGAGAGCCCAAAATCAAGGGGTAGCGCAGGTAGTCCCCGCGTGAATGATTTGCTTTAACGCATTCTTGATAATGTTGAAGGCTCGATGATTTATTGAAAGGGATGAAAGTCAACTTCTGACCCTTGAATGATAAAGTAAACTCACACACAGATCCAAGCAAAGTCCTTGAAGGTTAATTGAATTTAATTACAATACAATTGAAACAAAAGATGGAGAAAGATGATGAAGATAGAGGGCTGGCCGTTTTCACTTGAAGAAGAAAAGAAGTAAAAGGTGATGCGAAAGGAAATGAGGGAGTGCACATGAAAAATGAAAGCAAAGATATGGAGGATGAAGAAATACCCATACCACAAGACACCACAAGGGGACCGCAAAGTGATGTGGAGAAACATAAGCCATGCCTAACAGTCAAGAAACCTTTACCTAAAATAACTTCTCCATTTCCTCAATGCCTCAAGAAGAAGAATAAGGATGAAAAGTTCAAGATGTTTTTATCGGTGTTCAAAACCTTATTGATTAATCTCCGTTTAGTGGAAGCATTGTTAGAAATGTTGGGTTTACGCCAAATTTATGAAGGAGTTAGTCACAAAAAAAGATCTTGAATTTTGAGACGATCAAAGTCTATCACAGGTGTAGTGCGATTATGAAGAAGGAGTTGATTAAAAAGGAAAATGATCATGGGGCGTTCACCATCTACTGTACCATAAGCATGCTCAAGTTTGCAAAAGCCCTATGCTATTTGGGAGAAACTATTAATCTAATGTCGAACGCTATTTATAAACAATTCGGGTTGGCTGAACCACAGTCTACAACTATGAGACTCTTGATGACTGACAGATCGATCAAATATCCAGTGGGAATACTTTATGACATTTTGGTTAAGGTTGACCGATTCATTTTTCTGGCTGATTTTGTCATACTCGACTGTGACATAGACGCCGAGATTCCTATAAACTTGGGAAGGCCATTCTTGGCAACTGGGAGAGCGTTGGTGGATGATATACCGTGAGTTTACGGTATTTCTAATACATTTCACTTACAAGTTATGTGTGTCTAGGGACTTTTTGTATTCGGTTTTATGTGTTTTTATCATATTTTGCAGGAAAGATGTTCAGGCGCGGAAGTAAAGAGACAGCTGAAAGAAATGCAAAAAAGGATATCTACGGAGGTGATCTACGGACCGTAGGTCCATTGACGCTCAGCAAATGATGGTCATAGATCAGCAGGCAACGCATGGAAGGCAAATCAGGGAAATCTGACCAAGTGTGGAACCACGGTGGCCATTAACGGTCTGTAGATTGATCTACGGACCGTACTGTTGATCCGTATATTGATACTACGAGGGTTCTAGTACCTGATTTTTGAAGATTCTAAGTATAGAGCTACGGAGAGGGATTGACGGACCGTAGATCGATATACGGTCCGTACTGCAGCTCCATCGTTTCCTTTAGAGAAGCTGATTTTTGGAAGCTGAAAAATATTTTCTAAGTCCTAGTTGACGGAAGGGACTCACGGATCGTAGATCCCTCACTATAAATCCCTAGGTCTCGAGCCATCCAATCACACTTGTGAAGGTTAAAAAGCGGGTGGATGTCGGGGACAGTGTGCAAGCTCCATGTGAGGACTATGCGCTCCTCTGTAATAAGTCGGGCCATCTTCTATTTGTCATTTTTCATCTTGGCATCCCGATAGATTTGCCATTGGCCCTCAACACACCATCTGTTTGGCTTGCCAGACACTGGAGTAGGGTCCTCATTCCTTAATACGGGTACTGGCTCTGAGCTAGTGGCCTCATCAGATGAGTTTGCTTGTTCATTCTGGCTGAACCCTGTGGCTTACTTGGCATTGGACCCCGAAGCATGGGCAGACTCAGACCCTCAAGCATGGCTAGACTCAGACCCAAAGCATGGGCAGACTCGGAGCCAGTCGTAGACCCAGTAGCTGAACTGGAAGCAGCCCCATTTGGTGACCCGATCAGTGTGTGCTACTCCTCAGACTGGGAGACAGTGACTACATCGGGAATCACCTTCCGGGGGGTGCCTCTGGTGGCTCAGGGTGCAGTGGGAGAAGTCCTTGTGTTGGGAGGAACGTATGCTGGATCTTTTTTGTGTCTGTGTTCTCATCAATTAACCTGAAGCTAGGAGCAACAGATTTTGACTTCCCCTGTTTTAAGTAAGTGACTAGCTTCTTGGGTGCCATAGTACCTGAGAAAGCGATATTAGTGCCAAAACTAACTATAAACACACTCGAAAAAAATTTAGAACTAAAACCGAACAGTAACAAAGACCCAAAAAAATTTCAGACTATGGCTACAGTGGTCATCCACGGAAGGGACCTACGGTCCGTAGACTGATCTACGGTCCGTGAAACCCTTTCGTGGATTAGAGGACCAACGATATTAGTTGCAAATGGAAACCATGGATGTACAGAACCGTAGTCCACATCTATGGTTTCACACTTGGTGAAATTTTCAAGTGCATCCACCAACAAACCTAATCTACGGTCCGTAGACAAGGTATCGTGGATGTGACATGTGCCAGATTTCAACCATTCTTTATTTTCAAGCCCACATCTTAGACCATTTTCAACAATATCCTAGTCTAACCATGCATTTCAACATTTACTCATGCTAGTTTGTCATTCTCAGGATTACGATTAATCATTTTAACCCGTGTTTAAGACAAACTTTGGAAACCTAAGTCGAAACTTACATTTAGACTTATAATCACATACAACAAGGCAACACAATCACTATCTATCGTTCCAAGAGTATTGTAACTTCCAATTTTATCATGCAATTTCATCTAACAATTACCCAAGGTCAAGACCCAATCCCTGACTTTCTTTAATCTATCAATGAAACAAAATTCAAAGTGAAGAGAAAGTATATTACTTTAATCAACGAAAATGGGGTGATTGTGTTATGACATATGCATTCAAGGACAAAAACCACCTCTTCGTTACAAACCCAAACACCGGAACCTTTTGTGGAATATGCAATGAGTAGTACCTCGAATGGAAAGGAATCGTGGGAATTATGGGGGAATAGAAGGGATGATTTTATGGGGGAGTTATGGAGCGATTTAGAGGAGTGATTTAAGGAGTTTGGGAAGTTATGAAATGGTTTGGGGGTAAATGGAAGGAAGTGGAATGATTTAAAATTGGGAGATTTTAAATAAAGGGGTCCGGGTCGGGTCAGACGGAATTAGGGTTTTAGACCTACGAGACCCCATCTACTGTCCGTAGATTGGGACCATAGATAACTCTTACACTGGGAAAGGTTTAGGGACTTACCTGGGATCTCTGCACCCGACCATTTTCTGCAAAAATTTCATAGCGTACCTTCACATGTAGCAACCATTAGGCTATTCTTTTTACATTTTCTGGTCACTTTTTAGACACGGACCCTATGCTAATTCTAGCCAACACTAGAAAAAAAACTAAAATACCTATCTAAATTAATACAGAGAATCAACTAAACATAGAAACTGCTAGATGGAAAACAAAAAACCTATCGTTTGCTAGATTGTACATCTTGGGTTTCCTCCCAAGCAGCGCTTGATTTAACGTCGCCACACGATGCAGGCCTCCTAATTACTCAGACTTCATCAAGATGATAGGCCTCCACAACCTCTTGCACACTTTCTGCGTTTCCCAAATAGATCTTGATCCTTTGCCCGTTAACCATGAACCTTGTTCCGTCACTGTTCTCAAGCTCAACCGCTCCATAGGGAAGCACTTTTGTGAGCAAAAATGGCCCGGTCTATTTAGATTTGAGTTTGCCCGAAAACAAGCGCAACCTAGAGTTGAATAGAAACACAAGATCACCCACAACAAATTCCTGTTTTTCAATTCTTTGATCATGATACCTCTTCACCTTCTCTTTGTACAGGGCTGAACTTTCACAAGCTTTTAGGCGAAACTCATCAAGCATATTCAAGTCATTCATTCTTTGATTAGATGCGGCGCCCCAATCCAAATTTAGCTTCTTCATCGCCCACAGAGCCTTATGCTCTAGCTGTACCGGTAAATGGCAAGATTTCCCATATACTAGTTGGTAAAGAGACATACCTATGGGAGTTTTATATGCAGTGCGATAGGCCCACAGAGTGTCATCAAGTTTCCTTGACCAATCCGTTCTATTAGCATTCACAGTCTTCGCCAAAATCTGTTTGATCTCTCTGTTGGACACTTCCACTTGCCCACTAGTATGTGAATGGTAAGGAGTGGCTACATTGTGGCGGACACCATATTTCTCAAGTAGCGCCTTGAACAATTTATTGCAAAAGTGGGTACCTTCATCGCTGATAATCGCCCTCGGTGTACCAAATCTGGAGAAGATATTTTTTTTCAAGAATGCAGTGACACTTTTACCTTCATTGTTGGGGAGCGCAACTGCTTCCACCAACTTCAATACATAATCAACCGCAACAAGAATATATTTCATCCCATGTGAAGTCACAAATGGACCTATAAAATCAATGCCCCATACATCAAACAACTCTATCACCAATATAGGATTCATAGGAAGCTCTTGCCTCTTTGAAATCCCTCTTTATCTTTGGCAACGATCACAAGACTTGGCAAAATCATGAGCATCTTGGTGGACAGTAGGCCAATAGTACCCATACTGCAAAATCTTATGTGCAGTTTGAATACTATTATGATGCCCACCAATACGCGATGAATGACATGCTTCAAGTACACTCAACATCTCAAGCTTGGGCACACAACGACGAATAATCCCATCAGCACAACTACGATATAAGTAAGGCTCATCCCAAAAGAATTTCTTCATATCATGCATAAACTTTTTCCTTTGGTGAAAAGACAAATTTGGGGGCACAATATCGCTTGCCAAATAATTAGCAAAGTCTGTGAACCAACGAATCAGATCATGAGAAGCAGCCAATACCTGTTCATCTGGAAAAGCATCATTAATTTCAGCCCCATCACCAAGATTTAACATAGCCTCCCTCCAATCTGGAAAAGTGATCGGCAACTTGATTTTTGGTCCCCTTTCTATCCTTTACAACAAAATCAAACTCTTGCAGCAACAATACCCATCTAATCAGCCTTGGTTTTGCATCCTTCTTCGCCATCAAATACCTCAGTGCCGAATGGTCAGTATGCACTATGACCTTAGTACCAAGCAGGTAGGATCAAAAAATTTCGACTGCGAAAACCACTGCAAGAAACTCTTGTTCAGTGATAGTATAATTCTTCTGGGCCACATTTAGAGCTTTGCTAGCATAGTAAATAGGATGGAGAATTTTCTCTCGCCTCTGTCCTAACTACTACACCTAGCGCCACTCCACTCGCATCACACATTACCTCAAATGGTTGTCCCTAATACGGTGAAATAATGATAGGTGCAGTAACCAACTTCTCCTTCAACTCTCCAAATGCTCTCAGACAAGCATCATCAAAAACAAACTTATACTCCTTTTCGAGTAGTTTGCACAATGGATGTGCAATTTTAGAGAAATCTTTGATGAACCTCCTATAGAAACATGCATGCCCAAGAAAACCTCGAACTCCTTTTACAAAGATAGGTGGTGGAAGCTTTTAAATTACTTCTAGCTTTGCTCTATCAACATCAATGCCCTTCTCAAAAATCCGATGACCCAGAACCATCCCTTCTTTCACCATAAAGTGGCACTTCTCCCAATTCAGCACCAGATTGCAATGTTCACACCTTTTCAATACCTCAGCCAAATGATTCAGACATCGGTCAAAAGAATCACCTACCACAGAGAAATTATCCATAAATATCTCAATAGTGTCCTCCACCATATCAGAGAATATTGACATCATGCAACGCTGGAAGGTCGCTGGAGCATTGCACAACCCAAAGGGCATCCGTTTGAAGGCGAAAGTCCCATAAGGGCAAGTGAAGGTGGTCTTCTCTTGGTCCTCTGGAGCTTTAGAAATTTGATTATAGCCTAAATAACCATCAAGAAAACAATACCAACCCTTACCAGCAAGTCTATCCAACATCTGATCCATGATTGGCATAGGGAAATGGTCCTTTTCTATCTACTCATTTAGCTTCCGGTAGTCCATGTAGACTCTCCATCCAGTCACGGGCCGCATCGGAACACCCTCGTTTCCCTCATTAGGCACCACAGTAATCCCACCTTTCTTGGGCACACATTGAACAGGGCATACCCAACTACTATCTGCAATGGCATAGATAACTCCAGCATCCAACCACTTAATGATCTCCTTTTTAACTACTTCTTGCATAGGTGGATTTAATTTTCTTTGGTGCTCAATACTAGGTTTGTGATCTAGCATGAGTTGGATTTTCTGGGAACAAATACCAGGAGGAATCCTAATAATATCCGCAATAGTCCACCCAATAGCTCGCTTGAACCTCTTTAACACAGTCACCAAGCATTCTACTTGTATCGCATTTAGATCTGCTGCAATGATGACTGGCAAAGTGTTATCTCTGTCCAAGAATACATACCTCAAAGGTGGTAGTAGAGCCTTAAGCTCCCATTTCGGTGCCTCCACAATAGATGGTCTCGCTGTTGGAGACTCACGATTCTTCATGTCTAATTCATACTTCTTTTGTTTTGACCGATATTCACACCTATCTAGTGTAGCTACCAATTCATCGTACTCTTCAATACCATTACTATCAAAATTCCTCATAACTGCTGTTAGTGCCGCAACACCAAGTCGCTCTTCAATTTGCACTTCTGTTCCACTCTCAACGCTGTAAGTTATAGCAGATACCGTTTGGAGCTCACCACTCTGCTTCATGGACCTACAAATATTGAAAGTTGCTTCTTCATTGTTCATTTTGAACTTCATAAGTCCCTTTTCCATATCAACCAATGCATGACCTGTGGCATGGAATGGTCTCCCAAGGATGATGGGAACATCAAAATCAATCTCATAGTCAAGAATCATAAAATACGCTGGAAAGATTAATGACTCCACCTTTACTAGCACATCATGGAGTACACCAATGAGACTTTTCACGGTTCAATCAGCCATAGGTAACAACATCGTAGTTGGCTTTGGATCCCCCTAAACCTAACTTTTTATAAATAGACAATGGCATGATGTTGATGCTAGCAGTAAGATCACACAATGCCTTAGCAAAGTGTAACAACCATATAGTACATGGGATCGTGAAAGCACCAGGGTCTTCATTTTTCTGCACAAGAGATCTTGTTGCAATAGCGCTACAATGTTGCAGTCTATCATCATCTTCAAAACTCACAGACCTTTTCTTTGGCACCATATATTTCATAAACTTCGCATACCCAAGCATTTGCTCGAAAGCCTCTATCAAAGGAACATTGATGGAAAGCAGCTTCAAAATAGTAATAAACCTGCGATATTTACCATCTTCAGTATTCTTCACTAACCTCTACGGAAAAGGTGGTGGAGGTCTAGGTATAGGGACCACTTTCTGAGATATCTCCGCTTCTTTCTTTGTCACATTCTCAGACTCTTCCCTAACCTCTACCACATCATCTTCTTTTCTAATCTCAACATCCACCACAGACGGCATAGGTGGATCTGTGGTTTGCTTACCCCCTCGAGTAGTAACTGTCATACAATGACCATCATTCTTTGGATTCTGGATGGTGTTGCTAGGAAGATTGCCAGGTTGACGTGGGTTCACTGTAGTAAACAACTGAGTAATCTGCTGCTCTAGATGCCTTATTGACACTGCATGGGCATCAACCTTTTGACCAATACCAAACAAGTCATTTCTTATCTCCTTCACATTCTCATCAGTTGCATCAAACCTTCTCATCATCTTATGCATCATATCTTCAATATGTGCCATATTGCCTCCAGCTTCCCTACTACCAATTCCCAATTTTGAGGAGGAGCATAGGGTCCAACCCGATCATTTTTGTTGCCACAGTTGTTCCAGTTGTAGTTGTTGTCGCGATTAAAGTTCTCATCCCGGACATATTGACCTTCTCGATTGTAGTTGCCATAGTTCTGACCTTGGTTTCCTTGACCTTGGCGCCAATTTTTCGTGTTGGATCCTTGGGCGTTGGTCGGAAACCCCCGTTTGATCATTCACCGCATAAGCATCCTCTTCATAGTAACACTCTTCAACTGGTGGTGGTGTTCTAGTCAAGTAATTCACAGCATTTACCTTCTCCGCACCTCCACTGACATGCTTCAATACCAACCTCAACTTGGTCCTCATCTGAGCCATCTCCTCACGAATCTCCTCTGCAGACTGGTTGTTTGTAGCATGAACGGAAAATGTGTTTCTCCCAGTATCTGACCTCCTAGTGCTCCATGCTTTATTATTGCAACAGATCTTCTCTAATTTTTCTACAATTTGCGCATATGTGCACTCACCATATGATCCTCTTGCAATAGTATCAAGCACTGCTTTATTATTGTCATCCTGACCTCGATTTTAATATTCCTTCAGCGACTCATCATCAATATGGTGATTCGGAACACCTCTTACAAATGCAGTGAATCTGTCCTAAGAGCTACTAACAGACTCTCCAGGTAATGCTACAAAATTATTGACCCTATTTTTGTGATTGAGCTTCTTGGACACTGGATAATATCTTGCTAAGAACACATCCCTCAGTTGTTCCCACGTATATATTGAGTTATAAAGAAGCTCAGTGAACCATACAGCAGAATCGTCTGTCAGTGATAGAGGGAACACTCGCAACCCGATGACATCCATATCCAAGTCTGGTTGACCCACACAGCTCTTGCAAACCACCCTTAGCTTGGCTATGTCAGCATGTGGGTCCTCCGATGGCGAACCCGAGAATAAGCCCCTTGCTGTAAGCATCTGCATCAAGCTACAGGTCACTACAAATGTGTGCCCCGGATGCAAGGGGGTAGGACAAGAGGTCCATCTGAGTCAGCAATATTTACGTTGCCCTTATAGTTGTCATGCAGTCGTGGTCCTGGTGGGCCATGCACCCTCACTGAGATCCCAATTGATTTTGAGCTACAACCTGGTTGTCTCCCCCAACCACTCTCGGGGGTTGCAACTCAACTTCATCACCTAGGGTGCCTCCGATAGGATTAAATTAAAGTCCTTGATTGTTCATTGTTCGCAAAGTTCGGTTCAACTCTGGATCGTAAGGAGTAAGTGGTTCACCTTAGCTCTGTGTGCTTGGCATACACTGGAGTCAGAACCTGAGAGAGACAAAAAAAAAAGTAAAGTTAGGAAATATTTGACCAGAGTTATGTACATAAAATTAATTTAAAAGCCAAATTCCCCGGCAACGACGCCAAAATTTGATAACGTTCAAATATACTTCTTGAAAAGAAATATAAACGATCGTATGCAATATATTTACCCAACTATGAGTCGGGGTCGATCACACAGAGAATATGGAAGAATATTCTCAATAGCAAATATTTAACTCGATAGTCGTTATATAAAAATGGGGGGATTTAAATTGAAATAAAATAAAAACAATAAAAAGATATCTTTGAACTAAGTATTTATTTATATTCAGATTATTAAAAGTAACTAGGAATGTGTTTCCCATAAGCACATAACGCGGTAATCCTAATAATAGTAATCATTTTCTAGTGTTTTACATGCAAAGTGATAAGTTAGGTATCTCGAATTCCTTGGTCCGGCAACTAGAGAATTTCACCCCGCTCCTTGGTCCGGCTACGTGTGTATAATTTACTAACCCTTAGCTTCACCTCATATTAGACATCACATCGATATTTGGCTTAGTTATTACTTCACACCAATCGACACTAGACTATTAGATAGTATCACACTAAATCTATGTTGATAATTCTTTTCTTGTTGATTACCTCCTTGGTCCGGCAAGTAGCAACAAAGCGAGTTCTAACGCGTGCACTCATTAAAAAGACTTCTAAACAAAAGAATTACCAATGCATGCAACAACACTATTCAAGAATTGCTTAGTTACTATTCATACTTTGTTAATCGCTTATGGTTCCCACAACCCTAGTTATGAAAGTTATTTACTCATTATCTCAAAAACACAATCAAAATTTATTTAAAATAAATATGCTTGCGTTAATCATAAAAAGTTAAGAATAATAGCTAAACTATCTTTTATTAATCACGAATACAAATAAATAATAAAGGAGACGAAAGAATAAACCACAATTCTCCGGCCTCCACGACTGCTCTTCCAAAGTTCCTAAGCTAGAAGAAAATTTATTTTGTGTATTATTTCTTGGTTCTTGGCCCCCTCAAGAAAAAATTTTCTTCCCCTATTTATAGATAGAGAAATCCTAAATAAAATAATTGAGTTCAAGATAAATTAGGAAAACAAAACCCAATTAAATTGGATTTGCACTATACGCGTGATTTCTCCAAATTGTTGGCGGCAGCAGCGCGTCGGCCAACTGACACGTGGCAGCAGCGAGCCTAAATCAAATTGAATTGGCGTTCAACTTTGCACCATATATAGGAATATATTATTTTAATAAATTTAATCCATTAAGTTGTCTGCTTGATTTCCTTCTTTAATCTTCCATTTTTATTTCGTTTTTAGCTCCAAACTTCTTCGTTTTTCCACCAATTTAATCCTACAAATAAAATATACTATTTAGCACAATTCATAAAATTTATTCTCGTAAAAGACAAATATAAATAATAAATATGAGGCATATAATGATTAAAAATATGTATTTTGGCCTCACATCAGTGGAAGTCGAGAATGGGGAGCTAAAATTTCGGGTTAATGATGATGAAGTCACATTTGATGTGTGCAAATCAATGAAATAATCAAGTGACATTCATGTAATCTCAACTGATGATATGATTGAGGACGTTGTGGCTAGGGTAAACCATCTGATGTTTAGTAAAGAACCCCTTGAGGTTGCGTGGGCTAACGATGAAGAGTTTAAAGTTCAAGGCCAAGATGAAGTGGTTGCCACGTTTACAAGTACAGGCGGATTCACAAAGACTCTAATAAAGCTGGACGCGACTTAAAAAATTGAGAGAGACCTCCCGCCAAACCGTCAATTGAAGAACCTCGAACTTAAGTTATTACCTTCACACCTTCGGTGTGCTTTCTTAGGAACAAATAACACCTTGACAGTGATTATTGCGGCCGATTTACTTGATTGTCAAGTAAAATTGCTCTTTGAAATACTAAAAAGGCATATAAAAGCAATCGATTGGACTATCGCTGATATAGTAGGCATCCCTCCAGGCATTTGCAGACATAAAATTCAGCGTGATAGTAATTGTAACGTGAGTGTTGAACATCAGCGAAGATTGAACCCGCCAATGCAAGAGGTAGTGAAAAAGGAAATAATAAAGTGGTTGGACGTGGGAGTGATCTACCCGATTATAGATAGCAAATGGGTCAGCCCAGTACAATGTGTACCAAAAAAAGGAGAAGTCACAGTTGTCCCTAATGACAAGGGGGAGATTGTACATGTGCGCCTTGTGACAGGATGGAGAGTTTGCATGGACTACCGAAAACTAAACTCATGGACTGAAAGGGATTATTTCCCTATGCCCTTTATGGATCAAATGCTTGACCGACTATCCGAGAGAGGGTGATATTACTTTTTGGATGGGTACTCTGGCTACAACCAAATCTCCATTGCCCCAGAGGATTAAGAGAAAAAACTTTTACATGCCCATATAGTACTTTCGCCTTCAAACGAATGACATTCGTATTGTGTATTTCCCCGGCTATGTTCCAGCGTTGCATGCTATCCATCTTTGCTGGCATGGTGGAAAACTCAATGGAAGTATTTGTGGATGATTTCTCAGTTGTGGGTGACACATTTGCGGAATGCTTAGAGCACTTAGGCCAAATTCTCCAGAGATATGTGGAGACAAATTTAGTCCTGAATTGGGAAAAGTGTTATTTCATGGTTAAGGAAGGGAATGTGCTCAGTCACAAAGTATAACAAAAGGGGCTAGAAGTCGATAAAGCAAAAGTTGAAGTAATTGAGAAATTACCGCCACCAATTTCAATAAAGGAGGTTCAGAGTTTTTTGGGACATGCCGGGTTTTATAGGAGGTTCATCAAAGATTTCTCAAAGATTGCACTTCCTCTATGCAAACTTTTGGAAAAAGAGGTAAAATTTCACTTTGATGATGCTTGTATGGTAGCTTTTAACCGCCCAAAAGAAAACTGATTTCCACTCCAATCATCATTAGTCCGGATTGGTCAGAGCCATTTGAAGTAACATGTGATGCAAGTGGCATGGCATTGGGCGTAGTGTTGGTACAAAAATGAAACAAGCTTTTTCATCCCATTTACTACGCAAGCAAAACCTTAAACAATGCTAAACATAACTGCACAGTTATTGAGCAAGAGCTACTTGCAGTGGTTTATGCATTTGAGAATTTTCGCGCATACGTACTAGGAACAAAAGTGATTATTCATAGTGATCATACGGCATTGCGTTATCTAATGCAAAGAGAGACGTCAAACCGAGATTGAGAAGGTGGGTGCTTTTGTTGCAAGAATTCAATTTTGAAGTCAAAGATAGAAGGGGTTGTGAAAATCAAGTGGCAGATCACTTGTCATGATTGTAAGGCAGGGAGATTGGCGAGCTGGATGTCGACATCAAAGATGTCTTTCCTGATGAACAGGTATTCGCAGTAACTCTTGCACAACCCCTTTGGTATGCTGCGTTTGCAAATTATTTGGTGTTTGGATTAATGTCGGATGAACTGAAATTCAACCAACAAAAGAAGTTCTTGTTCAATGTTAAGAAATACATGTGGGACGAGCCATATTTATTTAGAGAGTGTGCTGACCACATCATAAGAAGATGTGTTCTGGAAGAAGAGGTTATGGAGATCCTGCATGCTTGTAAAGCTTCGCCGGTAGGAGAGCATCATGGTGGTGTTCGGACAGCAGCTAAGGTTCTACAAAGTGGGTACTATTGGCCGTCTCTGTACAAAGATGCGTATGAGTTTGTTAAGAGGTGCCCGCAATGCCTAAAGCAAGGTGGTGTATCAAAAAGGCACGAGTTGCCTCTGACCCCCATTTTGGAAGTGGAGCTATTTAATGTATGGGGAATCGATTTTATGGGCCCATTTGTGAGCTCATTTGGGAAAAAATACATCTTAGTGGCTGTGGATTATGTGTCCAAATGGGTAGAAGTTGTTGCCCTTCCAAACAACAAGGGAAAAAGTGTTGTTCATTTTTTGAAGTGCTACATTTTTGCAAGATTTGGGACTTCACGAGCTATTATTTGCAATGGGGGATCGTACTTTTGGAATAACTGGTTCTCAGCTGCATTGAGTAAGTATGAGGTTAAACACAAAGTAGAAACACCGTATCATCCCTAAACAAGTGGCCAAGTTGAAGTGTCAAACCGAGATATCAAAAGTATTTTGGCTAAGACAATGAATGCAAATAGAACTTATTGGTCTTGAATATTAGATGATGCACTATGGGAGTATCACACTGCATACACAACTCCGATCTATAAGTCGCCATATTAGTTAGTTTTTGGGAGTCTTGCCATTTACCAGTCGAGTTGGAACATAAAGCAATGTGGGCATTGAAAGCTCTAAATCTGGACTGGACAAAAACTTCAAAGGAGAGAGTAGAGCAGTTAAAGTAGTTGGACAAATTCAGGTTTAAAGCTTACAAAAGTTCATCTCTCGATAACTAAAAGATGGAGAAATGGCATGATGCTAAAATACTTAAGAGAGAGTTTAAGGTGGGAGACTGGGTGTTACTATAAAACTCCCAACTGAAGTTGTTTCCAGGAAAACTCAAATAAAAATGGTCAGGACCATTCAAAGTGACACGAGTATTCCCAAACAGCATCATAGAAGTTGAGGGGCAAGAAGGACATGCATTTAAGGTGAATGGGCAGCATTTGATGTTATACTTTGGTGAATGCCAGGAGATCTCTTTGATTGAAGTGGTATACATGGAAGATACTTGAAATCATTTCCACGTTGTGCCACGACATTAAATAAGGCACTTCTTGGGAGGCAACCCAAGCGTTAGTGTTTTAAATAATGTGTGTTGATCTTGTAGGAGTGAGTTTATGAGCGAGACAAAGTACTCTTGGCAAATCACCAAATCACTTTGGCGAGCACGATTAAGTTTGCCTTATGGCTTCTAATGAAAGGGGCTAAGATTCTGGAACATTCGGCGGGACATCTTCACCCGTCGGCGTACCGCCAATGTGTTTCACTGATCCAATTTTCCTCGCCTTCCCTATTCAGCGCAGCTGAAATTCCTTATGTGGATCGCCGAACTGTTTAGCATTCCTCTACATCTTTGCTGATCTATCGTCCATAGGAGCGCAGTCAACTGGAACTAAGGGCGATCTGACGAACATAAAGCGCATTACCAAAGCATTCGGCAACCGTTTCACCCCACAGCCAATTGTGCATTTAGTGATGATTTCTCATTACCCTGCTTTACTTGTTTACACACTGCATTGCTTTCATTTCTTGATACTTTCTATGCCATGTTAAATTTGGTAATTGTCTGCTCTCTACCAACATTAAGGACAATGTGAACAGTTTTTGTTGGGGGTGTGGATCTTACACTTCAACCTCTATGAACCCCCTTCTTGTTTCAAAGCCCGATACTTGTGTTGAAAGAAGCTTTTCTTTTGCAAATTTGAGTATCATTTTCGGTCAATACTGATGACTTGAATAGTGCTCTTAATTGAACAAACTTGAATGTGCGGCTACAATGAGACCAAATAAAGTTGCATAGACAATATCTGAACTCTTTGCATCTCGTTGTGACTAGCCTATTATCGAATCGAGTCTCTTGTGATGACCATTGTACACTAGCGAAAGTGTGGAGTCTTGTTTGACTGTAGTGTCAATGCCTTGTGTGATGAGCTTACCGTGAATCTTGCATGATGAATTCTAGGATTTGCCCCGTTGGTCCAGTTGACTAAGTGATGCGAACTCTTGAGATGATCTTAGGAAACTTTAAAGAGTGTGAACCAATTTGACATATACCTCTTTTGTGGCCTACCTTCTGAGAATATGAAACTCTTTTGAACACCCCTTGAGCCTTACCTTTCTTTGGATGAAACTTGGTGAAAACAAGACCTCTCTTAATCCACTACCTATAATCCTCATGGTTTGTGGTTGATTGAATAGCCAACTTAGACCAAAACCTTAAGTTGGGGGTGTGGTGAAAAGATAAGGGCAAGTCAAGAAATGCTAGAAAAGTCCCCTTTACCCATGGTATTGAGAAAAAATGGAATCCCTCCATATTAAAAAAAAAGAATGAAAATGAAAAAGAAAAAGTCATGGAATAAAGTTATAAGAAATGTTAAAAGAAATGGGGTTCCGAAAAATACATGGATGTGAATAATGGGATGACTAACGAGCACTAAAGAAAATAATGAAAGAAGAGTAAAGTAAGTGTTGAAAGCACCACATTTCACGAGGATGAAAGTCACTGAGCCTAAATGACCATACCTTTGTACTCGGCCCCATTACAAGCGTTGAAAAGACCTTTTTTATCTTGAGTGAGATGAAACAATTGTTGATTGGAAAATATGGGAAACCTATAGGTGAAAGCATGCATTGTATTCATCTTTGTGAGTGTGAACGTTGGATTTGATTTTGATGCTCTGAATTGTGTACCATTGTGTGAATATGGAATCATTCTCTGCAGGGCATTTGAACACTTTAGTTGAGCTTGAACTTGCATTTGAAGCAATTATTGTGAGCTTGAGATTCTTTGATATTGGTGAGTCACAACTTGAAACTTTGAGTACACATTTGATCTTCGCATGAATAAATTGAGTCTTGTGTTCATGATTGAGTCTTGTGTGTGCATTCATGATTGAGTCTTGTGTAGCACTGTTCGATACATCCCTTTTGAACTGCTAAACTTGAGTTTTACATGAGGACAAGCAAAAGTTTAAGTTGGGGGTGATGATGAGCCCACAATTTGGACTCATTTAGGTCTTGTTTTTAATTGGATTCGTGTCCTCATAAGCATATTTTGTCTCAATAACTTATGTAAATACTTGAAATTTAGGTATCTGAACTTAGGGACAAAGAATGGACACTATGGAGCAAAAATGACAAGGCAGCTGAAAGAACGAAGAAAAGAAGGCCTGAGGCATATCATTGGGCGAATCACCAACTGTCCATGGTCTCGTCGGATGTTCTATTGTGCCAAGCCATGGAAGAGGTGACCACATTGACGATAGAAAATAGAATTCAGTGAATCACCGAACAGCCTTTATACCCCCTAAAGTTACATAATGCCGGAGATAAACTCAGAATAAATTTGGCGAGTGGCCAATTTAGTTGGCGTATCGCCGATCTATTCAGTGACGGAGAATCAGGTTGCCAAAGATTGCTGAGGAAGATCTGAACACATGTTGATTGGCGAGATAATAGAGAAAAAAGATGATTTGCGGAAGTGTTCGGCGAACCAGATCTGGATCGCCTAAAATTACAGTAGTCGAACCAAGAAAAAGTGAAAAATGAAGGGCGAGAGAAAGAACAATTGGCGCGTCGCCGACCTATCGATGATACCCGAATAACTTTGTTGAATGCTCTATTACAGTCACACATCAGGCTTATTTAAATCAACTTTTGAAAAGGAGAATTATTATTCAGAAAGTGCAGAAAGAATTATTAAGAGAGAAAACACTACCAAAGGCTGGGTGACGTGATTTTAGCAAGACTTTGAGAGAGATTTTTTTAAGAGAGAACATTATCTATTGAATTTCATCTATAATTCTCATTTTGTACCCAACTATGGGGGTGATAACTAACTTTGATCTTTTTATTTCTGAGATGAGTGGCTAAAACCCTTTACTTGGGGTTTTGATCATGAAGCCAATTATTGAATTTACTTAATGGTTGTTTGTTAATTGTGAAAAATTTTGCTAATTTGAAGTGTGTCTAAGTTGTTTCTGTGTTTAGAGATTGAATTGCATTACTTTGTGTGTCAATTTCAGTGTTGTGCACTTGCTCAAGAGCGAGGTGTGAGACCAAGGTGGCAATCTTAGCGTCCTTAGTAGTGGGTTTTCTTAGTTTCAGCTCGACAGAGTGAAACAAGAAGCTCATCCTTTGTATCCAACTCGAGAGAGTGGATTTGATGAGGGTAAAGATCTGGGCTTTATTCAATCAGTGTTGAAGTTCGAGAGAATTCAACATAGAAAAGGTAATTGTTCGAAAGAAGGTTACTTTATATATGGTTCGACCTACCCACAACAAATTAGTCCATTATGAATAGTAATGTTTACCCATTTTGTTGAGATTCAATAGTTGGCTGATCAAATCCCCGAGTTTCACTCAAATATTTGATTGTTTGTACTGAGCTATAAGTTTGAATTTGGTAGTTAAAACCCGTAATTTGAGTTTTAAATAATACTTGTGCAAGAAATGTTTGATTGAAGAGATTGTCAATGTATTTTTATTAAAGTAATTTGAAGGAAGCACTACTCCCTGTGGGATCGACCCCAACTCACGTAGTTGGGTTATTATACTAAAGAACAATCATACGCATTTTGTATTGGATGAAATGCCACTTGATACGTTAATCACTTTACCAACTCTCTCGAGCTGGATACAAAGGATAGATTCCATATTTCACTCTCTCGAGCTGAAATCATGGTGACCCATTACTAAGGGTGCTAAGATTTCTACTTTGGCTCTACACCTCTCTCTCGAGCAAGTGCACAACACTGAACTTGTTACACTAAACTTACAACTCGACTTCAAAACGCAACAGCAACTCAGATCCACTTCAAATTAATGCCATTATTTGCAATTCAACGACACCAACTTAGTAAAACTCAACAATTCTCTTCATAGTCAAAACCCCAAGAAAAGAGTTTTAGCCACTCATAGTAAAAATAAGAAAATCAACGTCTACCATGTTTTCTACAGCTGGGTAATTGAAATTTGAAAGATAGAAGTTACCAAAATCTTCTCTATTACAAAATCTCAACCAAGAATCTTGCTAAAACCCCTTGAAAACCACAATGGTAATGTTATTGCTCTCAATTTTCTATCTCTCCCATTTCTGAATGACTTTCTCTCTCTAGCCAAAACTAATTTAAACAAGTCTGATGTGTCACTGTTTAAGACCACTCGGCGAGGTAAGTCGGGCTTTGTCGACAGATCAGCGACTTGCCAATTGTTCTTCATCTCGCCTTAATTTTTCACTTCTTCTTGGTCTGGCTACTGTAAATTTAGGCGATCCAGATCGGGATCACCGAATACCTCCACAATTTGCCCTTTTTCCTTCTATCTCTCCCATCAGCTCTTGTTTGAATCTTCTTCAGCACTTTTGGCGACCTGGTTGTCCTTCGCCGAATAGATCAGTGACACACCAAATGGAACTATTGCTCACCGAAATTACCCCCATTTTAGCTCCAGCATTCTGTAACTTTAGGCGGTGTCATGGCAATTTGGCGATTTGCCGAATGACATCGACGATCATCAGGTCTTCATTTCTTCATTCCTTTAGCTTGCTTTGTTTCTTTATGCACATTAGTGTCCATGCATCGTTCATAAATCCAAATACCCAAAAATCAGTGCTTTTACATCATTCATTAGTACAAAACATGTATTTGAGGACACTAAATCTATTAAAATAAAGCCCTAAATGAGTCCAAAGCGTGGACTCATCAATAGAATTTAGAGCTTCAAGCGTCTAGAGGGTGAACCAATTCATGAAACTTGGCTGTGATTCAAGAAGTTGGTGCTTTAATGCCCAACTCATTGCTTGCTAGATAATGTGCAACTGCAGTATTTTTACCGGAGCCTTGACTCGGTAAACAAGGGTGTTGTTGACCAACTTTCTCTAGGAGGTTTGATGCAACAACCTTATGTGATAGGGGCTCAGCTCTTGGATAGCATGACCACAATCAATCGGGCTTGGTACACCTGCGAAGAACAGGTTTCCCCTCTCACATTCAAATTGACCAAAGAGCAGATGGAGAAAGACCACGAGAGGGCCAAAAACATGGCCAAGATCATGACACAACTTGACATTTTGTCCAAAAATGTAATGGTAGCTGGTGCTCGGAGTGTCAATGTCATGGGTATCGAGTGTGCTAATCCTAATGAGGCAAAGTTTGAGGCTTTGTACAACGAAGAGATAAATTTCCTAGACAACCAAGGTAGTGGTTATCGTTCAAACTACCCGAGGCAGGGTGGTAACTAAGGTTGGAATAGGGATGAAGGTTGGAAGGATCGTGATCGAGAATGGAGGAATCGAAATCCCAATTTCAAGGATGGGGAGAAGGAGAGGTATGTGCCTCCCCATGAGCACTAAAAGCCAAAGGATTTGGAAGGTGTCCGGTCGGAGGATATACTTTCTCGTATCCTCCACAAAATTGAGGGGTTAGACAAGATTTTGAAAGAAATGAAAGAAGACGTGTTGAACCTTTGCCAGACTGTTACCTCCCATTCAGTATCGATCAAGTAGTTGGAGACCCAAATGGTTCATATCTCGTCTCATTTAAATCCGAGACAGCAACGGGGTTTGCCTAGTGATATTATGGCTAACCCCAAGAATGAGGTTTGAGTGTGAACTTGCATCATGCCACGACGTTAACTAAGGCGCTACTTGGGAGGCAACCCAAGTTTTATTTGCTTTCTTTTTAAGTTTGAAATAATGGTGTGTTGATTGTGTAGGTCAAAGTGTGGAAGGTGTTTGAAAAGTGCGGGTTGGCGAGCTAAGAGTCCAGTCGGCGTGCCCGAATTGGACCACCGTTGGACTCAAGACACTTTTAAGTTGGAATCTGTAAAACTCGGCGTGCCCAAGAGGAGATTGGCAAATCATCGACTAGCTCGTCGATCACGACTTAGTCCACCGTTAGGAACTCCCCATTAACTGGAGGTGCTATAAAACTCGGTGAGGTAACTGCCCACTCGGCGTGTCGCCGAGTAGGTCGGCGAGCAAAACTAATGTCGCCGAATGGGCTAGAACTGAACGGGTTTTAAAGGCCAAAGGTTTAAACTTTTAAACTCTTTCACTTTCCCTCACTTTTAATCTTCCCAAACTCACACCCGCACAATATTATGTATATTTCTTGCATTTTTATTGTATTTGAGTCATTGATTTTGTATCAGAGTGGATTACTTTGCCGCCTAGCATTTCAATCTTTATTATTCGGCATCTAAGGTTGGTTTTTCGAACCCCGAGTTTATTTTAAGCAATTTGTACTCATTTGCTAGTAATTTGATCTTAGTGATGTGTGTTGGGCCTCTCTAATCTTAATTGTTTATGTGTGTGCCTGTGTTAATTCAAAAATCTTGCCCGTAATGTTTATATTGTTAAATTTCTGAGTTTTTGTGCTTAAAAATTGGTTTAAATTTTTAGGGTTGTTCTTGCATTTTGTTGGGTTTAGCCGGGTGAAGTCTAAGTAGACCGCATTTATGCCAAATGACGTATTTTTGCCCAATGATGGAGCGGTTGATGTCATTTCTATGGGTAAAAGTCGTCAAATGGCCAAATTTGGCCAAACCGAGAAAAGTCTGAGTATCCCGAAGGCATGGGAGTAATGGGTATTAGTTCAATTTGATAGGTGCATGTTTTGATTTTGTTTTCGAGGGTTGCGGGGTTGAATTTGAGAGGTTGGGTTTAAAGTAGGCACGTTGGGTCGTTTGGCGAGCTGGGTCGAGCTCGCCGAAGTCTCCCATCTCGCCTTTAGTTTCATGTTGAATATGAAGTTAGGTTCTATAACTTTCAAGTGAGAAGCCTAAGGTCACCAAAAGCACTCGGCGACTCGCTGAAACTCCTTCATGATCGCCCTTTGTCTACACCCCTGACCCTTAATTGCGCCTGTAACTTTCAGCGGGAAAATCCTTGCTCGCCGAATGCTATCGGCAGTTCCTCGAAAGGCCTTCCTATCACCAACTTGCCAACTATTTCTGAGATTTTTGAGCCCATCATTTCGGTGTGCTCGATCTAGCTCGCCAAAGAGATTCGGTGACTCACCGACTGGTTCTGGGAGTCTGTCTACAACTATTTTTCTACGCTTTTGCTTTAATTGTTTCTCACTTTTTCCAAATGTTTTGCAGATATGGTAAGGACAAACATCGACATGCCACCCCGAAAAAGAGCACGGGGTTTCACAATAAATGAAGGAGGAGCAAACCCTTCCAAAAAGGGAAGAACCGAGCCTCCAACAGAAGGCAAGGGCAAAGGCAAGAGGCCTACATCTGAGGTTCTTGAGCACAATAGGGAGAGAGTGTCTTCTAACTCCCGGGATGCATTAACTTAGCCTAAGGACGATCACGCCCTACAGTCCCGGGGGATAGTGCTTCGTGCTAGAGCTCGTTCTGACCCATCTAGGGTCCCAGTGCCAGATCCGGCAACTCTTGTGTCTCATGTGCCACCTGTGGTTCCTCCTCCCCGAAACCTTAATAGATTGAAAAAAGATGGGTTGCAGACTATTTTGGAGGAGAAGTAGCTTTCTACAAAGGGCCTTGAGGGCAGATACTCCGATGTGAGGGACACCCTCCACTTCCACCGGTTCAAGTAGTTCAGCAGGCCCCGAGGCCCTTATATTCCTTCATGGGTCGGGTTGGTGAATTAGTCTAAAGAGCAAGAAGAAGGCCAGCGAGTTCAAACTGGTTAAATCGATCATGGTATGGGGTAAAGAAGTTAGATGTAATAGCGAGTACATCAATATTGTACATGACAAGGGTCTTGGAGCTATGGAGGCATATGAGGGTTTGCCGGTTACGCAGTCTTTAGATGACTTGAAGGGCTGGTTGGCTCCATTGATTTCCGATCCCACCCCGAGGTGGATCAAGGCAGGGGTCTCCTTAGAGAAAAGGGATTTGAACATTGCTGCTCGGTTCAGGTTTGGCTTCATTAGCAGCACCATAATGCCATCCCAGAACGAATCCATTATGCACCACTCTAAGGCAGCCTGCCTTGGAGCTATCATATCCCGGAGGAGCATCGACTTAGGACTCCTCATAGAAGAAGAGATGGACATGAGGGCCAAGTATATTTAGACCTTCTTGCCATTCCCCGTCCTGATCACGGAGTTGTGCTAGCGTGCTGGAGTACTCCGAGATGATGCAAGAGATATTGAGGTTACCCCTTCTTCCTCCACTGACATCCGGCATATTGAGGCTGAATACATACGAGAGGAGGCTAACAGGAAGAGAGTAGATCCGATGGATACATCCCCGGAGATTGACATTGATTCTATACCTGCAGATGCATCTTTCCCTACTCCGGTCTTTAGGTACATCTACTCCAACTTCTTCTTCACAGGCCCCAGGTGCATCTACCTCTTCCCAGCCCACCAAGATCACTCAGGCTATGATCCTTAAGATGGGGCACCTGGCCCATTCAGCTGATGTGAGGGAGACTAGACTAGAGAGATCTATCCCGTGGATGATTGAGGCTGCCATCTTAATTGCACTTACCCCCCTTCAGACTTCCATTGACACTGTCACTATGAGATTTGAGGCTTGTGAGACCAGACAGGGGGAGACCTCCGAGATTACGGCTTCGAAAGCTGAAGTAGCATATTTGAGGAAGGACGTAGACTATCCAAAGTCTACTGACTTCACTTCATTACTAGAGGTTGCTGATCATATGGACGCTCCTGAGACTTCAGAGATTCCTCCGGCTACCACCGGAGATGTACATAGGGAAGCTATAGTAGTTGATAAGTCGAAGCCAGAGACCGACGAGGAGCTGATAGATATAAGGGAGAAAAATATATATGGACATTTGCCGGATCTTGCGGAGACTATTATGCAGTCAATGATCCAGACATCGCTGACAGAGACATCCATGGGTGGGTCTAGTGGAGCTGGTCCTTCTGAGCTGACTCTGGGCACTGATGCCCAAGTTCAAAGTGATGCACCGGGCACTGATGCCCAGACAGATGGAGCTACTGAGTAGACAGGATTCCTTTTTACCTCCCTCTCTGTCTTATTCTTTTTGACTTGTGGATATTATTTTGCTTGCATTTGAGGACAAGTAGTTTTTTTTATTTTTGGTGGGGTGAGGCCCACCTTGTGTGACTGTTTTTTTTGTATATATATGGGTTTTTGAGCCATAATTGTGTTTTGCACTATTTTTGTGGATGATTGAGCTTGTGGCTCCTTGTTTTTAATTGAAAAGATTTTTGGACCCTTCAAAAAATAATTGTGCCACCTCTTATTTCTGTTTGAATGTTCTTGTTCTTTGCAAATTTGAGTATCAGTCTTGATCAATACCGATGACTTGAATAGTGCTCATAATCAAACAAAAATGAATGTGCGGCTACGTTGAGGCCAAATTAAGTTACATAGACAATATGTAAACTTTTTACATCTCGTTGTGACTAGCCAAGTATCGAATTGAGTCTCTTGTGATAAACATTTTACACTAGTGAAAGTGTGGAGTCTTGTTTGACATTGGTGCAAATGCCTTGTGTGCTGAACTTAACGTGAACCATGTGTGACGACACCTAGAATTTTCCCTGTTGGTCCGGTTGACTAAGTGATGCAAGCTCTTGAGATGATCTTAGGAAACTTTGAAAAGTATGAAACAATTTAACATTATACCTCTTTTTGTGGCCTACCTTGTGAGTGTGTAAACTTCGCTTGAACACCTTTTGAGCCTTACCCTTTTCTTGGAAGAAACTTGATGAAATTTTGACCTTTCTTTATCCATTACACATAATCCTCATGATTTGTGGTTTGTTTGAATAGTCAACTTAGGCCAAAAGCTTAAGTTGGGGGTGTGGTGAAAAGATAAGGTAAATCAAGAAATGCAAAGAAGTCCCCTTGAACCATGATTTTTGAGAAAAATGGAACCTCTCCATACAAAAAAAAAAGAAGAATAAAAGAATGAAAAAGTGGTGGAATAAAATTGTGAAATACCAAAATGAAATGGGGTGTCCAACAGTTCATGGAAAGTGGATAATGGGGTAATCTTTGAGCATGAATGAGAATGATAAAGAAGAGGGAAGAAAGTGTTGTTCATACCACATTTCATGAGAATAGCAGCCACTGAGCCTGAATGACCATACCTTTACACTCAGCCCCGTTACAAGCCGTGAAAAGACCATTTTGATCTTGGGTGAGATGAAACAAGTGTTGATCGGAAAATACGGGCAAACCTATAGGTGAAATAATGCATTGTGTTCATCTTTGTGAGTGTGAGTGTTGCATTTGATTCCGGAGCTTTAAATTGTTGAACCATAGTGTGTGAATATGGAATCACTCTTTGTGTGAGGGAATTTGAGTACCTTTGTTGAGCTTGAACTTGCATTTGAAGAAAGTATTGTGAACTTGAGAGTCTTTGTTACTGGTGAGTCACAACTTGAATCTATAAATGCACAATTGATCATTCCATGAGTAAGTTGAGTCTTTTTTAGTGCATTCATGATTGAGTTATGTGTAGCACTGTTTGAGACATCCCATTTGAACTGCTCAACTTGAGTTTTACTTGAGGACAAGCAAAAGTTTAAGTTGGGGGTGTTAATGAGTCCACGATTTGGACTCGTTTAGGTCTTTATTTAATAGATTTGGTGTCCTCAAATGCATATTTTGTGCCAATAATTGATGTAAAACCTTGATTTTCAGATATTTGGATTGAGGAACGAATCATGGACACTAATGAGCAAAAAGGAACAAGGCAGTTGAAAGAACGAAGAAAAGAGGTCCTAATGATCGCCTAACCCATTGGGCGAGTCGTCGAATGGCCATGATCTCGCCTAAAGTTCAAGTTTGCCAAGCCCTAAAGGAGAAAATCAAGTCGGTGATAGAAAGGAGCAGTCGGCGAGTCACCGAACGGTTCCGCGATGCAGTTCTAGATCACCTAAAGTTACAGAACTTGAAGATGCTGAAGAGCAAATCAAAAAGGCGATGGAATTGACCAAAGGGCGGATTGCTGAGTCGATCGGCGATCCCGACTTATTGCACCGAATGGTCCTTTGCAGCATATTTTTGGTTACTATAAATACATTTTTTAAATTGTTAGTTTAGCACCAGTTTTTAGAATATCAGTTTTTAGTAGGAGTTTTTATTATTATCAATTTTTTGAAGTTTTAGAACTCGAAGTTTGGAGACAATATTTTCCTTAGCTTTGAAGATTTGAATATTTACATTTTTGAGAAATCGGAAGTGGGTCTTTGAAATTCTTTAACCTTGACCTTTGTAAAGATGAAATTAATCATACCCAGTTGATGGAAATACAATTTGGTAACGATTTCTATCTTTTTATGATGTCTAGCTAAAACCCCAATTCTTAAGGTGTGATTATGTGATTATGGGTTGATTTAGCTGCTATGTATTGTTAATTGATAGTTTAAATGTTGTTTAAAAGTGATTTCAACCAGTAATTCTGGTTCAATTTAAAGGTTGTAGTTGCAAATGCAATTCTAACTTCGTGTTTTTGGCCTGCTCGAGAGAGGTTTTAAAACCAAGATTACTGATTTGATGGTCTGTGGGTATTGGGTTGCCATGGGTTCTACTCGAAAGAGTAAATCCTAAACCCTTTTCCACACATTCAGCTAAAGAGAGTGAATGGAGTAAACTGAAGGTTGTTTTTAATTGCTGTTATTGGTGTTCGAGAGAAACCAATTTGATTCGGGATAAATTGTTCGAGCAAAAGTTTATTCCCCCTAAAGTCTAGCTTATTCACTGATTTACAGTTATTTACTATCAATTGCAATTACCCATTTGTCTACCTTAGCCTATAATCCAATCACATCCCAAGAACTCGTCTTTTTACTTGTCTATTCGTGTTATTTGTTGTTGCTGTAGTTCATAATTAAAATCAAAACCCCATATTTGACACTTGTGTCACCCCGTAATTTGAAATCATGCTTTTATTCGTAAATGTATTTACCTATGATTGACTTGAACATATTTGTACTTGTCTCTTGAATCTTAAGCACGTACCACTCCTTGTGGGATTCGACCCCAACTCACTTAGTTGGATTATATTACTGACTAACGATCGTTGGCACTTAGAATTGGAAGAAGTGTCTTGATACGTCAAATCAATTATGCATGAAAACATCAACATCATTTCATTGGAAGAATTTCCTTCTCCAACTCAAATCATACTCATCATAACATCATTAAGCAAATTATGCAACTCTTCTCACATACACATTTAAGCATGTTCAACAATTCAACTCATTAAGCATTTAGGCAACTCATATAGATGCACATCAACATGAGGAACATAATCATAAAACTCATTCTCTCATTAAACATGAATTCATCAAGAACATGCATAACATAAGGAGATCATGGTAACACATGACTCCAAAACATGAAACAAGAGATAAGGAACTCTTGGTCTCAAGCTTGAATAGGAATAGAAGAAACTGATAAGTATATCGGAACTCTCAACAACCTTACTATCCAAACATACCATCTTCCCCTTGGGAGTAAACCCCTACTAAGGTCAATCATCCAAAAAATGACACAATAGCATAGGGACCTAAAATATAACATTCACAACTTTAAGGAACTGTCAACATATCGGTGCCTTCATCCGAAAGGGCTCCTTTGTCTTCTCTATCCCGAACTGCATAGAAACAACTATTCTTTGGAGCATTAGGATTCGGGCCATTAAGAGAAGCTTGCTTGGCCTCTCTTCCTCACGACCCAGGGATACCCCCTAGATGTAACATGGCGTATTCGACCCCGAATGGGTCTCATACAAGCCCTTTGCATCATAACATAGGTAATCGAATTGAAAATACGGAACGATTTAAAACTTTAACAATCGAAGTCATATTTCATAAAAGTAACAAACAGAAGTCTTTCTATATTCTTTGTCTCAAACCATCTAATACAACTTTAGAATAAACTCTTGGGACACAGCCCATACAATAGTCTAAGAACATAAAGAAATGACATAATGGTAAAGTGGATGTTGTCCTCAAATCTATAAGGACTCACCAAGGTCTTCAAATCTTCTAGATCCTTGAAACCTAGCCTCCAAAGCAACTCAAGCCTCCAACCATACATTTGGTTAGAATGTAGGCAATATGCGTTAGTACAAAATGTACCAAGTATGAAAGCTAGCACAACATTATAAGAGCATCTCAAATGGTTAGTCAACATAAGACATAAGCATAAGAGATAACAACATGGTTACAACACAATCAACATAGCCATAAAATAATCATCAACGCAAGCATCATATAAACACGAGTCAACATAAGACATATTTAATGAGCATTAGAGATATAACATGTTCATGTCATAGTCTTTACTTAGACTTTCATGATTACATACTTCAACCTTAAATCCTTCATATTACAAGAGAACTACTTCACAAGCCACCTCCAAGTATACTTGTGAAGTGCAACGATAGCATCCCATACTACCATCCAAGCTAAGTACCTCCATTTGGTCATTCTTGGGCATAGTCGACCTTCACATTCAAGACTTAGGCCTTCATGTCATCTTAATAATAATATATGTACATGGTCAACTCTTAAGCTTCTCTATGCCATAAGGGTACCATACTTCTAACTAACCCCAAGACACACTTGTGCACTGCATTAAAGGCATCCCATACTACACATTCACACTAAGTATAGCCTTGAAGTCATCATAGTCATATTCACCCTACTTTGGCCTCATTATTAGTTTAACTCTCTTAACTAAGGGAATCTCTCACCTTTAGTCAATTATAACTAGGAAAGGCAACTCTAGCACAATCCTATCTCAAGACTTCTCTTTAGTGACCCTAAGTCATACTTGTGCAATGCATGCATAGCACTCCATAATACTATACATGCTAAGTACTACCTTTAGGTCCTCATGCTAACATTTCTTGGTTTGGAACCTAGTTCCTCTCTTTAACTTTAGAACACTATGATGTACTCTCTTAAGCACATCTTAGTTCATTATTAGGTTGAACCCTATGTGATACTTCCTTTAGCATTTCTAAGTTCACTCTTCACATGGACCCTATGAGATACTACCTTAAGCATGTGTAAGTCCACTTATACTCTTGAACACTATGAGGTACTCCATTAAGTAAGTCTTAGTGAAATTATGCTTTAGAACACTATGAAATACTTCTCAAGCATGTCTTAGTTAATAGGATATGGAGATTGCTACTAAGAACCTTAACTCAACTATGTGAAGGCTCCCATCTCATGAGACCTAATTTTGGGAAAACCCACACTATACTATGTAAGAGTTCCCCCTTTTAACTTGGATAGTCCTCACATCAACTAGGTGTGGTTCTCCTTTCTTATTGGAGTCCGGACCCTATCTTGTGTGACACTCCATCTCATCTTCAATATCCACTTGAGGCCAAGAATACACCTCAAGGTTTACTTGTTAATCCTTGATTAACAACTCATCTCTCATGAAAGGATGTCTTTGTCAATTAATCCATATTCAAGTGATTCTATCACTTTCATGGATCAAGTATTCATAAGGTAGGTTAGGTGAGTATAGGCCTTTCACCATAATCCAACCTATTAGACTTCTATTCTCTTTTAGACTTTACTCTCAAAGCCTTTACATAAATAGTTAATCACATTAGCTTCACCCTAAATCCCTAGTTATCATAATCACAATCCTACTCTCAAGGTTTCTTTCTTAACATCTTCTTTATACCTAGATTTCAAGGTAATTTTATCACATCTTCCATTACTAGATGATTCTAGTTGTAATTGATCATAAAGGTTCAATTCTAACTTTACAAGTCAAGATCAATCATATACAATAGAGTCTAGTTCAGTTCTTGATTACATGATCCTAACTTTGATCAATTACTACACATAACATTGAATTAGGAAGATCACATATGAATCTTTAACTTTGCCTCTAATGGCATAAACCCACAAAGATCACATTCATCAATTTAGATTAGGGTTTATCATAGAAATCACATGAATTAATCATAATATCATTAAACAAATCTACAACCATAATTGGATGTTATCCACTAGATTGGAATCACATCCAAATCCTACCCACAATGCAATCACAACCCTAGCTAGAATTGGATTCCTGGGTGGAATAACCCATGAATGAATAAGATTCACATACCTTTGATCAAAGCCCTAAACCAATCTTGAATCCATGGTGAAAATCTCCCTAAGTTGCTGCCCTCTTCTTCTTCTTCTTGTTCTTCTTCTTCCATTCTAGAGAGATGATTTTTGGAGAAAGTTTTGGGCTCTTTAGATGAATGAGTTAAAGTGATTAGTTTAGGGTCTATTAACTATTTATACGAGGTTAATTAACTAACTAATCGCCCCTCCTAATCCCTAGAATAATTACTAAACTAACCCCCAACTCCTCACTTAAAATTAACTTACCAAAACCTGGCAGCATTCATGAGACCCCCATCCACAGACCGTGGATGGGTCTACTGGACGTGGTTTGGACCTGGGGCTCATATGTTGCAGGCCAACTTAGGCCTGACCTACGCCCATGACCTACGGGGCATAGATTGATCTACTGGCCGTGAATGGCCAATAATGGTTCACCGTTTTTTATAGCTTTTGGGGACTATTTTCGGGTCCTCCTCAAGGACCCCTCAGGTGGTTCTTGGGGAGTCGTACCCGGACATTTAATCTCTAAACATGTCATTCTAAGTACGGGAACCACTTTTACAAGTTTTAACCCTCATACGACACTCCAAACCTCAAACCAAAGGCTTTAGAACTCACTAGTTCAACTAACTAATTTATGGGGTGTTACAATACCCCCCACTTGGGAACATCCGTCCTCTAATGACACTTTAAACACTTCATAAAGGCAAAAATCTAACTTAGCAGCCCATTATGCATGCACTACATCTAATGCACATAACCTAGGAAGAAAACCTCAATCCAAGCTAAACACATACAATACAACACAAGGGAGTAGGAACTGCTTCTACCAACCCAAAATGCATCAAATCCTATATCTACTCATTTTCAAGGAGGAACTAACATCTCCTAGCTAAAACATGCTCAACACACAATCATGGAGCCTAAAATGCAACTTCTCATAAAAGCATCTATTCAAGGAAAAACCCTCCAACTCCAACCACTAAGGCATTCTCATAATCAATTCATGAAGTATATACGGAAGTCTTATTCAAATGCATTACAACAGGAGGAAACAATACAATTAAGTCATTTCTAATAAGACCTAACCATTTCTTGAACATTCATCACATAAGAAGATCATGGAAACATACTATTCACACATCACTTCACATAAAACAAGTCAAGAGGAACTTATCATCTCAAGCTTGGATAAGAGTAGAAGGAAAGGATGAGGACATCGAAACATCTCATTGGCCGTTGGCCTCCGAAGTAGCACTCCTAACCATATTCCTTACTAAAGAACACATCTTACCAATCTATGGAACAACTTCCTTGTTCTTCTATTTCTTGACTTGCCGGTCCAAGACCTCTACCGGTACTTCTAAATTAGAGAGGTTCTCACTAAGCAGCTAAAACTCACAAGCAACCTTGCTAACCCCACTCAAGTTCTCACATGAGCCTAACAAATCGGGACTAAACTTCTCATACTTACCACACCTCTCAAGGTGAACATTTCTAGGAACTCTAATTCATGAACATCACTTCGATTTCTCATCACCACACAAAATGATCCTAAACCATGGTGAATTACACTTCTACCCTTCTTAGAGGAATCTATTCACTCAACCCATCTAGGCATTACTCAAACACCATATTCAACCAATCTATCAACATACCTCAAAACTCATCATAGCTAAGTTGGGTTTTATCAACAACTAGACATAACCACACAATAACCTCGCTAGATAGGCACACTATCCACCACTTTGGAGTAAGCCTACACAAACTTTTCTTAACATCATGCATACTAAAAACAACTTCAAAGTCTACCATCCCAAGTCTTACCAAGTCACATAGCCATAATTGGAATTTCAATCAACCTTTCTCCCTCACTCCTTGTAGCATAAGCCCTCCTAATAGTCACATCCTAGAGACCATTGGATAAGGGATAAGAGAGAGAGCTTATAGATCTATGGCACAACTTGGAGAATGAAGTAGTGAGATTTTTCCTAATCATCAAATAGTCTCATATTCATAAAATGTGTTGCCACTCAAACCCATGAATAAGACTCTACTTAGACGAGGTTTGAGATATTCTAAAATTTATCCCAAAATGTTATGTTCTGAAACCTAGTTTGTCACAACCCAGAAGTATCCCCTAGACGTAATATGGCGTATGTTTACATCCCTACTCTATTAAAATAGGGTGAAATGTCGTGGTGACTCAAAAAATAATCGATTAAGTTGATTTTAAATTTTTTTTAAGAATAAACGAATTTTAAAGGAGTTGCCACCTAATTTTAGGAAAAACTAGGAAACCAATGAAATGATCTACGAAATCATTAGATTCTAGGTAAGGAGTTCAAGTTATTCCGAAGGGAAGGTGTTAGGCATCCTTCGAAATCCACAATTGTAGGTCCTAACTGAAGTCATTTTTTCAAATTAAGGAGGAGATAAAAATAAATATACAAGTATAATAAACATGCAATATAAACAAGTAATAAAATAAAAAAACGATAATATAAGATACGACCTAAAGTATGCCTAACATTGATATATACCAAATAATGAATAAACAATAGAATTCAAAGTTTATTCGAATAGCTCCAATTAGAAGGAACTCCGGGTATCTGTAAAGACACTTAGTAAAAGTGTTAGTACTAAATAAATATGAATAAAAATAAATGAATTAAATAATAACTTAGAAATAAAAATCCGTCTTATTAACATGGGAGACCTTGGAAATCGACTATAATTTCTTCATTGGTCAATTTTAACATACAAAATATATAAAGTTAAACTAAATTTCCGTCATTTAAAATGGAGAGGCCTCGAAAATTGAGGGATAGATTTTTTCATTGACCAATTTTAACTCAATATAAAATTAGTACGGTTAAATAGAGACTATCAAATTTGTGAATCAAAACAAGAAATCAAAATAATCAACAACCAAATCTTAAGCAATCAAAATAGTCCCGAATAGAAAACTAGAATAGTAAATAATCAAGTAACATTAATTCATTTTGCTAGAAAATAAAATATGACAAATGAGATGATAACTGAATTTTGATGTAAAACTAGTAACATAAATAACAAAAAATAGAACAAGTGGAGCAGTAACAAAAATAAATTAAATAAAATAATACGACACAATGACAAAGCAAGAATAAACACTTCTCTAATTTATTTAAAACCTTTCAATTCAATAAACACTCAACATTTGCAATTTTTGCGTAAGTAGCCAACAAAATAACAGTGACAACAACAAATGTCAAGCTATACTGGAGTAAACATTTGACCAAAAAAAATACCCAACTAACAGAATAAAATAATTTAACAATCAGCCAAGATAAGTATCACAATATTATAAACAATAATAAAAATAAAAATAAACAAGAACAATCCAACAATGCTGAAGTCAATAACAAAATCAAAACAATAACAATGGTAATCAACGAACCAACGGTAAATAAAATTATTTAACAAACAAAAGGGTAGACACAAATATGTACGAAAATGCAAAAAATAAAAAAGGGGTTACCGGAGTGGTGGAGTTTCGCTGGAGAAGGCGTTGTTGTTGGGTATTCGTCGGAGTTTTGTGGGTTTCGCTAATGTTTTGGAGCTTGAAGCTTAAGCTTCGATGTGACTCTCCGGCTACTGCTGGTCGCATCAGTGTTGTTTCGGCTTAGAGCCAGCCGGAATACCTGCAAAATAAATAAAAATTGTAAAGGGGAAGAGGGAAAGGGACTGACCAACTGGGGTTGCTGTTTTGGGGTCGCTTCCGGTGAGATTTGGGTCTTGTTTGCTGGCCGAAAAGTGGGTGATGGTGGCTGGTTGGAAACGGAAATAATGGGGTCTTATTTTGCTGAAGGGTGGTGGCATTTGGTGGGTTGGTACTGCTAGTTGCAGCAGATAAAAACAGAAGGGGTTTTGGGTCTGTTTAGATCGGGGTTTTGCCGGAAAAGAGATGAACAGAGGTGGTTTGTTTGGTTGGGGTTTCTTGGAAGTTGTTTGGTTGTTGTTAAAGGTTGTTTTCGGCAGGTTTTAGGATCTGGTTTCGCAGTGGAGGATCGGTGGTGTTTTGCGGCTGTTTGCCAAAAAACAAAGAGGTGTTTTCTGGTGGTTGTTTCGATGGAATAGGGGATTGTTTGGTCGTGTAGCAAGTTGGAGCTTTTAGCTGCTGATTTATGGTCCATAGGAGATGGAGTTATGAACTGTCGGAAAAGAACACGAAATGGGTATTATTTTGTTGAAGGAGAGGAGAGGCAGTGGGTGGTGGTGGCTTCAGCCTTGGGCGGCTGGAAATGACGATGGAAGAAAAGTTTTCTTACGGTTTCACTGCCTTTGGAATTCTTTCCCTAAACTTAAAAATATTATCCATCGCCCTTAACTTAATGAATAAGCTATTATTTATATAGAAAATAGAAAACTACATATAGTACGATATCATTATATTAAAATCATGGGCTAAAACCATTAATTAAATAAAATATTTGTGTATGAAATCTTATTTATATTTGAATGAATTTCTAGACTATGCAAAATATCTAAATTAATATTAACAAATGTAACAAATAAAAATGAATACTAGAAAAAATGAAATGAACGTAACTAATGACATGTAAAAAGTGCGATTTAACAGAAATAATGATTTAATCAAAATGAACAAATATTTGAACGTATTCAACTGGTTGTGACAAAAAATAATATAATTAAAATTAACTGATAAAAAATCCTACATTTGACAAATAAGGATATATATCGATAAACTTATTTCAAATTATAAAAAAAATGTATTTTGAACTATTAAATAAATAAGACTTTAAAGTTACGAATTTCGAAAATGTTAGGTCAAAATTAATTGTCAGTTGCGTACTCGACCCCGAAGGGGTCTCATACCAGCCCTTTGCATCATAACATAGGTAATAGAATTGAAAATATGGAACAATTTAAAACTTTTACAATCGAAGTCATATTTCATAAAAGCAACAAGCAAAATTCATATTTGTTAATTCATTTCTGGTTTACACGACTTTAGGCAGATAAAGCAGCTATAAAAGACCCCTAAAGCTCAGCTCTGTGAAGGCCTTTCGGAGATTGACCTTTCTTTCTCTTCTTCCCGGTCTGATCGGTCGAGCTCTCGTAATCGATCGCTCATATGTCCATTTCGTTCTGGCTAGCGAAGTCGGGATATTCTACGTCTAATGATAAATAGTAAAGTTATGAACTCAAGCTAACAAAAGACAAGACTGAGGTCGATAGGGGCCCTAACAATAACAAGCAAGAGGGGGTGCTAAAGTTCAAATCCATAGTGATCTCTGCATCCACGGACCGTGGATGGGTCTACTAGACGTGGTTTGGGTCCGTGGTTTTGACCTTGGGCTCATATGTTGCAGGCCAACTCAGTCCTGACCTACGCCCATGACCTACGGGGCGTAGGTTGATCTACTGGCCGTGAATGGCCAACCGTGGTTCACCATTTTTGACAGCTTTTGGGGACTATTTTGGGGTCCTCCTCAAGAACCCCTCGGGTGGTCCTTGGTTGGCCTTGCTCATTAGATCTAACTCTCTTCATCTCCCTATTCTTACTCTTAAGTTTGGACTCCTCAATTGATTGAGCATATACCATAAGCCTATAGATGTTCATGTCATCATGGATCATTGTCGTACGACATTATTCCTCAACGAGGTCGGACACACCCGTTACATATCTACTCATCTCATCCCTCGGGTTAGACACTAAAGATGTAGCATACTTAGACAATAGGGTAAATTTGAAAGAATAGTCTTGAACGTTCATGCTACCTTGCCTAAGATTGATAAACTTCTCCACCTTAGCTTCCCTCTTCTCACGGGGAAAGAACCTATCAAGGAATGCTTTCTTAAACACCTCCCAATCTATGGGACCCGCTCCTACCGGCCTATTGCTCTTCCATTGAGTAAACCAAAATTGGGTAACATCCTTCAATTGATAAGCGACTAGTTCCTCTTTTTCTATAAAAGTCACCCCCATAGCATTAACTACCTTATACACCTCATCCAAAAACTTCTAGGGATCCTCTCCCACCTTGGAACCAAGAAACATCGGAAGATTCATCCTGGCAAAATCCCTCAACCTAGAAGCCATAGTGCTCACAATAGGGTTCACATGACTCTCAACACCCTTATTAGCTTGGGCCTTCATGGCTTGTGCTTGAGTAGTTATGGCTTGAGCCATCATTAGGAGAGCTAACCTAACTTCTTCATTGGACATGGCCGGAGGATCAACCAGAACTTGATTGCCTTGAGGAATTTGGTTACCTTGAGGACCTTGGGGAGGAACTCCCTCATTGGCATTGTCCTCTTCATTCCTTCTTGCGTTCACCCTTCTTGTATTCATATCCTATAAACACAAGAGAAGGGTTAGGAAAAGGACTTCATAGAGTTAAAACTCTGAGGCATGAATTAAAGAGTAATGAAAGAAATGAAGCTTCCTAACGTCTTATAGCCTCTCATTCATAAATGTGGTGCTCTTCACACTATGAACAAGACTCTACTCAACGTGGCTTGTGAAACATCAATCCTAAAAAACATTCCCAACATATTGTGCTCTGATACCATGTTTGTCATGACCCGATCCTACACCCCAGACGTGACACGGCATACAACACTCCGAAGAGCCTCATACAAGCCTCATAGCATTCATAACATAAGACATAAAGAAAATGGTACGGAATTAAAACTTTTAAACCATATAATCCAAAAACTTTTATTTAAAACAGCGGAAGTCTACTTGTCTCACATGGCCATCTAATACATCTTTAGAATAAAAATTAGGGTCACAGCCCTTTTAATTAATCTGAAACTTAAAATGACATTAAAGGTAAAGGAAACTACTAAAGACTCTCATATGTCCACAACTCTTGAGGACTCACCACTAGCTTAGAGATTAGTCAATCCATGTTTTACTCCAAAGGAATCACCTTAAAATCCGTAATCTACACTTTGTAGTAAAAATAGAAGAAATATGGGTCAGCATAAAAAAATGTACCAAGTATGATGACCATGAAAAAATCATGCTTTAAAAGGAAATTTTGATTGGAAACCATGCATTATGCCAACTTTGAGAAAACATCATGAACTTTAGTATAAGAGTCATAAGATACAAACATAATCAACAAATAAGCCATTATCACACTTTGGAACGTTCACCTTAAGTAACCCTAAGCTATACTTGTGCAATGTAAGAATAGCATCCCATACTACTATTCCAACTAAGAACCACTTTGAGGCCACCTTAGATGAACTTATCATTTTTCATACTCATCTTTAGTCAATACCCATACATAAGGAACATTCACATTTAATAATTCATGACAAGGAAAGGAACTCATAATAACATTTCCAAGTAAAGAACTCATCATTTCATTAAGCATTTAAGTCAACATTCTCCTTATCTTCATTATGAGCACATTCATTTCATTAGACATTAAGACATTGGAGAATCACACCATAGCCCTCTCAAAGCCTACTCATGCAATGCATGGATGACATCCCATACTACCACCCACACTTCATAGAACCTCTCAAGTAACCATAGCACGTATCTCACATGACGTGAATAAGCATTAACCGACATAGACCATGAGAGCAAACCATGGAATCCGGTGTCTTACCCTACACCGTAAAGAGGTGGTCTACTTGCCTAAGGTAGAACCGGTAACATTTTAGCTTAGGTGGATCCACTAGCTAATTAACTATGTGGGCACATAGTTATGGGATAGGAAAGATGTTCATTGAAACCTGGCCTAACATAGGGAGAGCTTCCATCTTACCATATCCACTCGGTACTAAGCCTCCATTCCCATAGAATAGTTCATTCACATTAACATTATTGTACTTGAGAGGAATGCCATTGGCCTATCGACCAAAGGTACATTATTACACACATGAAAGGAATGCCATAAGCCTATCGATTCATGGTACATTATTAGGATAGCTCATTGAATCCTCATGAAAGGAATGACATTGGCCTATCGATTCAAACAAAGCCTTAGAACATTTCATTAGTCATTTATGAAAGGAATGACATTGGCCTATCGATTCAAACAAAGCCTTAGAACATTTCATTAGTCATTTATGAAAGGAATGCCATTGGCCTATCGATTCAAACAAAGCCTTAGAACATTTCATTAGTCATTTATGAAAGGAATACCATTTGCCTATCGAATCATGTTCATTAAGTCAAGATACATTAGTCACACAAGAAGAGGATGCCCTAAGCCTACCAACTCAAGATGTAACATTATATTGAAGAAACCTTTCACATATATCATCATCATTCATAAGTGTTAAATTGATAATAACCTTTCAATAACAACACAATTGCATTCTAGACATGATAACCTTACTTTCATTGAAATTACAAAGCATATACATAATATATTCTATTCACATGCTTCCAGAATCAATCAACCCACATTATGAAGCCACAATTTAGTAATTTAGGAAATTCATGGGTTATTGGGGTAATTTCATCATAAAACATCAATTAAAAATCAATTCAATCATAATGCATCATAAATCATTCCTTAAAAATGTTTGAAGAAGGAACCCATGACATAGAGTGAAACCCTAGGTTGTTGAGAAACTTGAAAGCTTTGAAATCTACTTTTGAAGGGACTCTATGGGTGAAAGCTACACATAGATGAAAAGCCACCATACCTTAATATAGTGTTCCCCAAAATTTGAGAAGAAACACCTTGGTTCTTCAAGCCCTATCCCCCACTTCTTCTTCTTTAGGAACTTCTAGAGAGAGGAATTTTGCAGAAGATGAGCTCTTTCGGGTTTTTTTTGAGAATAATAGAGTAAATTGGGTGTTTAATGACTTACAATCATTCATATTTGTGAAATAAAATAATTAAAATCAACCCCATAAAATAACTAATTAAAAAGGAATTTACAAAAATGCCCCTAACTAGGCAGCCCACTCCCAGGCACCACGAGAGGCCCTCACGAGCCGTGGTCCTTGGGCAGTGGCTAAGGCTTGGGGTCTTGGCCTAAAATAATTGAAGTCATGACCACGAGACCTCCCACAATCCGTGGTCAATACCACAAGTCGTGGTGAAGGTCGTGGTCTTAAGGCAGTGGCTAGGCTTTAAAGCCTTGCCTCCCACACGCCTAAGGGAACTTCACGAGCCCCTTCACCATCCATCAAGGGCACCACAACTCGTGGTGGTGCCCGTGGTCCCTCGACCAGTAGCTACTCTAACTAGGCACATCTCCCATGAGGCTAAGGCAACCCCACGAGCCTTCCCATTGTCTGTGGTCATGACCACGAGCCGTGAAGTGGCTTGTTAAGGGAAGCCTTGGCTTGGGCACTTTTGAGAGTGCACTGCCTCACCAACCACGGTTGGCACCATGACTCGTGGTGGCCACCGCGGATTGTGAAGACCCTAGTGGTCATGGTAGGCAGTGGCTAGGTTAGTTTTACGCAGCCTTGGCCCCCTAGCCATGGCCTTCACCCAAAACCCTTGGCCCTTTCCCTTAACCCCTGACGTTAACCCTCACATTTAGGCTCTAGTTCAACCTACCAATTTCTGAGGTGTTACATCAACCTATATTGATTCCTTTCTGAAGAATGGAACTTGTAGAGCTAAGAAAATTGAAGGAACAATTACAGGACTTTCTCGATAAAGGCTTTATCAGGCCAAGAACTTCCTCATGGGGTGCTCCAGTGCTCTTTGTTCGAAAGAAAGATCGATCCTTATGGATGTGTATTGACTATAGACAATTAAATAAAGTCACTATTAAGAATAAATATCCTTTTCCATGGATTGATGACTTATTCGACTAGTTACAAGGTGCCTAATGCTTTTCCAAGATTGACTTGCAGTCTGGTTACCATTAGTTGCGAGTTAGGGAAGTTGATATCTCAAAAACAACATTTAGGAGAAGGTATGGCCATTTTGAATTCCTTTTCATGTCGTTCGGGCTTACAAATTCTCCAGCAACCTTTATGAATCTTATGAATCGGTTCTTCAAACTATTCTTGGATGAATTTGTGGTTGTGTTTATTGACGACATTCTTATATATTCACGGTCGAAAGCTGAGAATGCAGACCACTTGCGAGATGTATTGCACACTCTCCAAGATTGCACGTTATACACTAAATTCTCTAAATGTTATTTTTGGCTTACTTATTTGGTTTTTTTTATCATGTTATTACAAGTGAGGGTATTAAGGTTGATGGAAAATATATAGGTTGACTTGGTCGAGGCCCTTGAATCCTATAGAGGTTCGCAGCTTTTTAGGCTTGGCAGGGTATTACCGAAGGTTTATGGAGGGATTATCTTCTATCTTTGCACCACTGACAAAATTGACACATAAGGAAAATAAGTTTCAGTGGACCGAGGCATGCGAATAAAGCTTTCAAAAACTAAAATAAAGGCCTACCACCGCACCCATCCTAACTCTTCCAGATGGTAATGAGGGCTATGTTGTTTATTGTGATGCCTCAAGAATTGAACTAGGTTGTGTTCTTATGCAGCGTGGTATGGTTATTGCATACGCCTCAAGACAGTTGCGGAAGCATGAGCAGAATTGTCCTACACATGATCTTGAGTTGGCTGCAGTTGTCTTTGCCCTAAAAATTTGGCGACATTATCTATACTATGTTCTTATAGATATTTTCACTGATCACCAGAGCCTTTAGTATTTACTTGAGCAGATGGAGTTGAACCTGCGACAAAGGAGATGACTTCTTTTATAAATTATCGAGGAACAAAGTTAGGAACTATGTAAATCACCTTAAACTTGTTATTAATATCTGCAAGGTTAGGTTTTCTTTCTAAAATTTGTTTTAACATTTCAAGCTTATTTGGAAGAACATACGAGGTTCCATGAGATGGTTACATGTTATATGAAAGTGATTGTGGGGTTATGAGAACAACACTACAAATGGGCCAAGATTGGATACATGGCAACGGTAACATATAGGTGTTATAAATCCATGACATGACATGCTATGCATTTTACTCCCGAGCTATAATCTGGAGGTATGGGGCCTATTGCCTATATTTATACGTATGAGACATCGATGGCCACATGTTGGCGTATATGATGTCGGTTAGCTACCAGGAAGTACCACCATTGCCAGCATTTGGTTGGGTATGTCATGCATTTGCATCTATATATATGTATTCACGACATACGATTATACGAGCATACCATGCATATTTAAATAGTAGGAGGCCAAATGTCAGCGAGGTAGATTATTTGAGTTTCAGTTACATGTGGTATTTTTATTACCCTTTTATAGTAACTATTTATGATTCTACTTTCTTCTTTACATACGAGTACATTTTTAATCATACTGACGTCCCATTGCCTGGGGACGCTGCTTTTTGTTTCATGCGAGCAGGTTCAGGCAGGGATTCTGATCGACCCACCCACTAGGATTCAAGTTCAACTGTGAGTTGGTAAGTTTCATCTTGTCATGGGGCTATCAGAGGAGGGTTACTTATGTTGTAAAGTTTGGGTATAGTCGGGGCCTTGTCCCTACAGTGCCTATGTCACTCATAGAGGCTAGTGTGGACATAATATTCTGGGTTTTCTTTTGTATGTTTCAATCTCCAGCCCATAGACTTGGCATATATATATATATGTGTGTGTGTGTGTGTGTAAGAAGTGCATCATTATTATTATTTTGGCTTGTCTACCATTATTTGTATGGTTTATTCTCATTCAGGTCATGACCTTCAGGGTCCAGGCTTCACTTTTAAGAGGTTGTGTTGCCCAACCTTTTTGTCTCACAGTTTGGTTAGCTAGTATGTTTTAGTGGGTAACATGATCTAGTAGGGTATCTAGTGCCAGTTACGCACCCTATTTCAGGGCAGGACAAAGAAGCGGGCTGATTTAGTCATTCAATCTACATTCAGCCAAATCGAATCATGCTGCCTGCGAGACCGCGGAAAACTAGTAATGTAATCTATATTGATCATCTCCCACTTCCATTTCGGAAGATCTATATTCTAAGCCATACCATCGAGCCTTTGGTACTCTACTTTGACTTGTTGGCAATTCGGACATTTAGCGACGAACTCTACCATACACTTCTTCATACTACTCCGGCACTAGACTTCTCTCAAGTAACGGTTAATCTTTGTGGAACCAAGATGGAGAGAATATCTTGAACTATAAGTTTCTTCAATAATCCTCTCTTGGAGTTCATCCACCTCTAGTACACACAATCTACCTTGATTCCTCAATACACCATCTCCCCTTGTTCAAAATCTATCACTTTTTGCTTATGAACATTTGTCTTTAATTCAAGAAAAACAGGGTTTTGGTCTTGTTTCTCCTTCACCTCAAACACTAATGATGATTCAACTTCATATATCACCACCACTTTAAGTTCATTGGAATCCATTAACTGGACTCCCAATCATGCAAGTATGTGCACATCTTTTTCTAATTCCTTCTTTCCTTCCTGAACATGGGCAGTACTATCCATAGATAACCTGCTCAAAGCATCAACAACAACATTAGCCTTACCTGGGTGATGGAGAATACTCATGTCATAATCCTTGAGTAACTCCAACCACCTCCTCTTTCTGAGATTAAACTATTTCTAACTGAAAACATAATGAAGACTCTTGTGATCGGTGAACACATCTACATGAACACCATAGAGACAGTGACACCATATTTTCAAAGAAAACACTACAACAGCCAACTCAATATCAAGAGTTAGGTAATTCTTCTCGAGAATCTTAGGTTTTCTAGAGGCATAGCTATAACATTACCATTCTGCATCAATACACAACCTAGTCCAACTATTCACGCATCACAGTACAAAAACAAAGCCTTGTGTACCCTCTAGTAGGGTCAACACTGGGCAGTAGTTAACTGGGTTTTCAAAGATTTTCTCACAAGCTTCAAACCATTGAAATTTTGTTGTCTTCTGAGTCAACTTTGTCAATGGGGACGAAATGGATGAGAACTCCTCGACGAACCTTCTATAATAACTAGCCAATCCCAAGAAACTCCTTGTATCAGTTGGAGATGTAGGTCTGGGCCAGTTCTACACTGCCTCAATTTTCTGTGTATCAACTCGAATTCCATCTCTAGATACAATGTGGCCTAAGAATACCACAGACTAAAGCCAAAACTCACACATGGAAAATTTGGCATACAACTTTCTATCTCTGAGAGTTTGGAGAAGTACTCTAAGATAACTAGAATAATCCTCCTTATTCCTCGATTATGATAACAATTATATCAAGATAAGGCTTAAACACTTTGTTCATAAGGTCCATAAATGTGGCAGGAACATTAGTAAAACCAAATGACATGACAAGAAACTCATAGTGACCATAACGGGTCCTAAATATTATATTTGGGATGTCACTTTCTTTTACTCTCAACTGATGATAGCCAGATCTGAGGTTTATGTTAAAAAAGCAAGTGGCACCCTGAAGTTGATTGAAAAGATCATTAATTGTCAGAAGGGGATACTTATTCTTTATAGTAACCTTGTTCAATTGGCAGTAATCAATACACATCCTAAGAGAACCATATTTCTTTCTCACAAATAAGTATGGAGCACCTCAAGATGAGACACTTGGTCGAAGGAAACCTTTATCAAGAAGGTCTTTCAACTACTCTTTTAACTCTTTCAATTCAGCAGGAGCCATTCTATATGGCGGGATAGATATAGGTCGAGTATTTGGAAGAATATCTATATCGAAGTTTATTTCTCTCTCAGGAGGGACTGTGAGATAATCATTTGGAAAGACCTCTAGAAACTCACTCACAACTGGAACTGACTGAATAGGCAGTGTCTCAAAAAGTAGAGTCATTAACTCAGACTAAGTGATAGATGCACCTCTTTGAAACTATATTTTTAGCCTTAAGGTACTAAATGAAATTACCCTTAGGAACTGTTAAACTACGCCTCCACTCTATAACTGGCTCATTAAGATACTGGAACTTTAGTACTCGAGTTCTACGTTCAACTGAGGCATAACAAGCATGAAGTCAGTCCATACCTAGAATAACATCAAAGTCCACCATGTCTAACTCGACTAAGTCAGCCATGGTGTCCTTGTGATTGATAGAGATGGAACAATCTCGATAAACTCTCATGGCTAGAATAAACTCACCAACAGGTGTAGAAACACTAAAAGGTGTAAGAAGTCGCTTGGGAAGGATATCAAATCTCATAGCCATATATGGAGTCACAAAAGATACACTCGAACCTGTATCTAGTAATGCATATACATCAAAAGTAAGGACTTTGATCATACCAGTGACAAAATTAGGTCAATTCCCTTGATCTTCGCGACTGGTGGTAGCATATAGACGGCTCGCTCCTCCGCATGTCCTTGATATAGCTCCTCTAGGTGCAGCTCTGTCTGTCAGAGCCCCTGAAGAAGATTGGGCTTTATTACCAATATTACCATTACCTTGCCTTTTCTTAGGGCATTCTGTCATGAAGTTACCTGTCTGACCACACTTGAAACAGCCAGTGGAGCCATCACGACATGCTCGTGTGGGGTTTCTACTGCACTTAAGACATGGAGGAGTCGAGTTGGTCCCTTGTGCCACACTACCTTTACACTAAGTAGGCAGAGCTCCTAAGTTCTACAAATTCTGATTCCTGAACTCATTTATGTTCGTTGGTGCAAGTGCACTAGTAGATGATGGAACATGTCCAATTGGCTTTTGTTGAAAAGATGACCGGTTCGCATTATCGGCCTTTTGCTGCCTCGACTTATTATTTTTTATCATAGCCTTCTTGCTGCGGAACTCTTCCATATCTATCTACTTATACTCCTAGACCTACTGCACATGGATCACAAGCCTTGCTATGTCCATCTCCCCTATCAACATAGCTGCCTTACCCTCCTTACTTGACAAGCGAGACAACCCAGACACAAACAAACTCATCCTTCTCCTCATATCAATAACCATCTCCGGAGCATAACGAGACATTTGAGTGAACTTGAGGTTGTACTGATGCACACTCATCGATTCCTCCTTAAGAGTGAGAAATTCTCTCACATTTTCCTCTCTCAGCTCACGGGGAAAGAAATGCCCCATGAAGGCACTTTCGAACACATCCTAGCTCACAATTGGTGCCCCTTTCACCAAGCTCTTTTTCCATTAATTGTACCAAATCCTCAGCACACCCTTGAGCTGGTATGCAGTGAACTCCACTCAATCAACATCAGTAACATGCAAAACCCTAAACACATTCTGCAACTCCTCCACAAAGTTCTTTGGATCCTCAATGACATTTGACCCTGTGAATTTTGGAGGATTCATCCTCAAGAACTCACGGTTCCTTGATGTATCAGCCACATCCTTATGAATTCCTCTTTGTTTCCCAGCTTGGTTGGTTACTACTTACTCAACATTCGAATAGTATCCCTGAAATGACCCAAAAAGTTCTTAAAAATGTGCTTCGGAAGTTACCGGAAACTTGTTTAGCTATATATTAAAAAATCCATTTCGTTTTTCGAAAATCCGACTTCATATTCTTGTTTAGGGGGTCAAATTGAGTGGGAAATGGGTCTACCCCAAATTTTAGAGCAACCGTATCAAAATCCAAAATTTCCAAGTGAAGCCTTTTTCGAGGGTCTACTTTGGAGGGTCATATCTCCTAGAACACAAATTAATTGGGTGGCCAATAATATATCCATGGAAAGCCCTTTGAGTTAGATATCTAACGCACTTCGTTTCACCTCATTCGGAGTTCGGACGAAGAAGTTATGCCCATTTTCGTAAAATCTGTCCGGCAGAAAAAGACAATTTCCAGTAGCTAATTTTATTGTTCACCCGCCCCATTTTTTTTTCTAAGTGTTGGACGATTTTTTTCCAAAGGGCATATGTTATTTCCTATATACCATTAGTTCAATTCCCATCTCTAAAACATTTCCCAAAACACCTCTCCCATACTTAGACACATTTTCTCT
>JAJOOD010002723.1:0-40966 GCA_029582525.1 Solanum tacnaense
CACCAAATAATTGTAGCATTTGGACAATTCCTCTCCCTTGGGCTTGAGCTCTTCTTCCCCAATAAGACACATTTGGATCAGCGATTGAAGCCCATTGAGCTTATCATTGAACTCCTTGGTTTGAGATCTTTTTATGGGCCTCCTTGGAGTTTCTAAAGCTTCATCCTTGTCCTTCAATGGAGTAGAGCTTCCTTGGATGCTATCAGTTCCGAATCGTCCTTTGTGATTGATTTGAAGCCTAAGCAAAGTCTTGATCCTATCTTGGTTGAGTTGAAAGAGGCGGCATTTAAAAAGTCCGTTGAGGCTTTCTCCCAAGGGGGAGATACTAGGGTATCGAGGTAGGTTATGTGTTCCAAATTTTGACGGCTTGACAGAGCAAATTTTAGAAGAAACCCATAGTTCCCGATATTCTATTCACCGGGAGCCACCAAGATGTACCGTGACCTACGGGAAGTCTATTTGTGGAATGGGATGAAAAAGGACAACACATAATTTGTGGCAAAATGTCCTAATTGTCAACAAGTTAAGGTTGAGCACCAAAGGTTGGGAGGCTTGTCACAAGATATTGCTATTCCTTCTTGGAAGTGGGAAGATGTGAACATGGATTTTATTGTAGGCTTGCCACGTACTCATCGGCAACATGCCTCGATATGGGTAATAGTAGACAAAATGACTAAGTCCGCTCATTTTATTCGCATCAAGGTGTCCTACTCGGCGGAAGAATATTCTAAGTTTTATGTGAGGGAGTAAGGTTACATAGAGTACCCTTGTCTATAATTTCAGATCGAGGTCCCCAATTTACTTCAAAATTTTAGAAGTCTTTCCAAAAGGGGCTAGGTACCAAGGTGAAGCTTAGCACAACTTTTCACCATCATACGGATGGTCAAGCAGAACGCACCATTTAGAGAGGACATGTTGAGGGCATGCATGATAGATTTTAAGGGAAATTGGGATTACCATATGCCGTTAGTTGAGTTTGCTTATAATAATAGTTATCATTTGAGTATAGACATAGCTCCCTTTGAGGATCTCTATGGTATGAGATGTAGGTCTCCTCTAGGATGGATTGAAGTGTGGGAAGTTGCTCTCCTAGGTCCGAAATTGGTGCATGAGGCCATTGAGAAGATTCGGGTTATTAGAGAGACATTTAGAATGACCCAAAGCAAGCTAAAGTCCTATGCCGATGTAAGAAGGAGAGATTTCGAATTCAATATTTATGATTGGGTTAATTTGAAAATCTAGCCCATGAATGGTGTTATGAGGCTTGGAAAGAAGGGGAAACTTAGCCCTAATTTTGTGGGTCCTTATGAGATTTTGAGGTGTGTTGGCAAGGTTTCATATAAGTTAGATTTGCCAAATGAGTTCGCGTTGGTGCATCTAGTGTTCCATGTCTTAATGTTGAAGAAATTTATTGGGGATCCATCAACCATAGTTCCCTTAGAGGGTTTAGATATTAAGGATAATCTTGCTTATGAAGAGGTACCGGTTGAGATTCTATACCGGCAAATCAAGAGGTTGAGAAACAAGGAAGTTGCCTCCGTGAAGGTATTGTGGAGGAATCACATAGTTGAGGGCTCTACTTGGGAGGCCGAGGCAGATATGAAGTCCCGATATCCTCATCTTTTTCCTTCTACTCCTATTCAAGCTTGAGTTAAGTAGTTTCTCTTGAGTTTTCTTGTTTAGGAGTCAAGTGTGATTTATGTGTTTCTATTATTTTCTTATGTTATGTATGTTCTTAAGAAATTCATGTTTTTAAGAAAGTGAGTTTATATGATTGATTTTCCTCATGTTGTTGTGCATTGAGTAAGAGTTGCCTAAATGCTTCATGAGATAAATTGATGAACATGCTTAGTTGTCCTTTTTGTAAGCATATTGCATAAATGCTCTTTGAGATTTTGTTGAGTATGCTTTTAGTTTGGATAAGGTAGTTCCTCCTATGAATATGAGATATTTTTAGCTTTCATGCATAATGGGTTGTTAGATGTAATTTATACTTACTTATGATGCATTGATTATGTTTGAGATAGAGTTGATGTTTCCTCCTTTAAATTGTGCATTATTTTGATGTTTCATGCATGATTGGCCGCTAGTCTTGAGTCCTTACTTCCGTAGGGTGTCTAGATTGTCATTCGAGGAAGAATGTTCCCAAGGGAGAGATATTGTAACACTCCGGAAACTAGTAGGCTAAACTAGACCTTAACATGAGGGTTAGAATCGTAGACGTAACTCCCCATACTTAAAAATAGAGGGTTTCATGTTAGAACGTCAATGTACGACCCCCAAGGACCAACCACGGGTTTTTGAGGAGGGCCCTCGAAACTGCCCTACAGTAGTGAACCACGGCAGGACCCACTCCCCGTGGGTGGGTCCACACCCCATGGGTGAAGGGCCGTAGGTCAAAGCCTGAAACCAAATCTCTGAACCCCAACCCACGCTTCACCAGCACGGCCCGTGGGTCCAAGTATAGTCCATCAGTGAGGGTCGTGGATGCGGCATGGGAGTTGGTTTTTGGTGGTTAACTTTAGGGGCACTTTGGGTTTTTTTAGTTTTAATTAATATTAAGTGATGTCATTTTTAGCGTAAATTAGATCACCTATATAAGGATTTAAATCCACTAAATTAAGTCATTCACCTCATTATTTCTAAAACCCAAATCAATTCCCGAACTGCATCCTCACCGAAGAAATTTTCTCTCTAGAAAAAAGAAGAAAAAAGAAGTTGGGGCTAGGGTTCAAGGAGCAAGGTTTTATTCTCAAATTCTTTGGGTTTCATTGCTAAGGTATGATAGCTCTTCATCCATGGATATAATTCATCCTTGGAGCCCCTTCCAAATCCCAATTTCGAAGATAGAAATCCCCAAAAGCTAGGGTGTGGTTCCAAAGCCGTGGGTTCCTTTCAAAAATGATTCCAATGCTTGAATTACTTTATATTATAATTGAATTAATGATTTATTATGGTTTTTATTTTGAAATCCATATATTTTCCAATTATGATCTTGTGATGTGGGTTTGTGGATTAATGAAGGATATTATGGGATTATGCTTGTAATAATTGGGTTACTAGAATTATGTTAATATCCATGTCTAATGTAGTGAATTCTAGATGTGTTGATTAGATATGAGCTTTGATAGTTGATAGGTCAAATTATGATATTATGTATGTTTATGAAGTCTTTGTGTATGGTTTAAGAACACTTTGAAAGTAAAGTGTCTATGATTATGATCTAGTTGTTGTGTTGTTGAAAGGTTATTCTCATATACACACTTATGCATGAATATGATATAATGTGAAAGGTTTTCTCACAATATGAACATTTACAGTTTCAAAGGCTTACTCACCTATTGAATCTATATGTAGACATGGACGGTGAAAGGTTATTTTCACGCATGATCTAATGAGTTTTCTTATGAATTATGTTGGATTATGTGTCAAGACATTCATCTATGAATATAACCGTAAGTCAAAACCTAATATGAACTCTGTGGGAATCAATGTTTAGCACCGAATGGATATTGAATATGAGATGGAAGCTTTTACACTAGTTGAGTCCGGCTTCCCAATAGGACCTTTTACACTAGTTGAGTCTGGGTTGCCAAAGTATGTCTTATGTGATAGAGACCATCTACCTTAGTTGAGTCCGAGTTTCTAGTAGGAATCTCCTTATCCCATAAACTATGTGCCCCATAGGTTATTTATCTAGTGGATCCACCTAAGCTAAGAGTATGGTTCTACCTTAGGCAAGTAGGACAACCCAGTTCAATGTGGGTAACACCAGGGCTCCATGTACAGCTCACATGGCCTCATGTCGGTTATGGCTTATTCCCACAATAATAAGAACAAGAATATGAATTATGAACTATGGTTACTCAAGAAACATTTATATGAGGTTCCATGATCTTACAGGTAATGAATATGAATATAGGCCTAAAGAGGTTTACTTAGCATGGGTGAGATTTATGGGATCTTATTCATGCATTGCACAAGTATGCTTTGAGAGTATTTATGAAGTGTTTCTCTTATATTATGATGATCCATGTATTGACTGCACTTATGACTTATGCTTTTCCACTATCTTCATGATGATGTTCAAACATAGTAAATTGCATCCATTCAAATAAAATCTCCCTCTTTGCATCTCTTAAATGTTTTTATGCATGGCTATCATACTTAGTATATTTTTGTACTAACACCTACTTTTCCTACATTTTTTCCAATTGTAGGTTCTAGTTTCAAGGTGATCATCATTGTGGCTAAAGCTTGGATATTCTTATTCTCCTAGCTTGTGGGTGAGTCATTATGATTTGAGGACGGATGTTATCTCATTGTAGTTCCTTTCCTGTATTCCCTTTTCGGATTTGTTGTATGGGTTGTGTCCCTTTTCACTTTGTATATTGTAATAGATGGCTATGTTGAGACTTAGAGTCTAGACTTTAGCTTTTCTTTTATGAAAATTTTAGACTTGAAATGAGTTTTTACTCTTATTTTTCTATTCCTTATATTATGATATGTTAAGTTGTTTGTATGAAGTCCTTCGAGGTTCTATAAGCCATGTTACATCTATGGGGGTACCCCTGGGTCGTGAAAGGTGCAAAAGCATAACTTAATTACTCAGGCAAGATTATATCATCATTGAGTAGATCCTTAAATCATTAATCATGCCTATGAGAGAAAACCTTAAACCAACAATGCTTCCTTAATATGGAAGAAAACCTTTCACAATTTCATTGGTGCTTAACAGAAAAGCATAATTTATATCATAAAAGACCTTTTCATAAATAATGCATTAAATTTTATAAAACATCATTCATAAGTTCATAACTTTCTTCAAAACTCATATATTCATATATTCATAAATTCATAAATTCATAGTAAAAGTCATGATTAAGGCTTGGAGCCATATTGAAAGCAAATGGAAAACATGTAACAGAATCAAACTAATCATAAGAAGACTACAACCAATCAATTGAATCATAGCATTGAAGACCCATTCATAATAAGATTAAAACCTCATAAATTTTGATGAAATTGAATTCGGAGAATTGAGATCTTTTGGGACTCAATAGGCGAATGAAACCTATTGATGAATTCCCACCTGAGTACCTAGACATTTTTAAAAATGATTTTAAAAAAAGAGCGGTCAATAGAGTACCAGAATCGGAGATTATGGACAAGGGCACTACATGCAACCTCACTATCCCCCAAATATAAAGCTTGTCATACTTCTCTGCTTAAAGTGAAGTTTTAATGGAAAGAAAGCAAGTCAATTTTGTCATTTGATCTATAATATCCTAAATTGAATCAAACTGACAACAAGTATGAGGAAAACTCGTAATGAAGTCAATTTTAAGATCATCCCACTTCTATGTATGGATACTAATTATTTTAGCCAAATCGCCAAGTTTCTAATGCTCAGCTTTAACTTGTTTACAATTCGGACATTTAGCCACTAATTCCTCAATATCCTTGTTTATATCATTCAACAAATGGACTTTCCGCAAACCAAGGTACATCTAAGTGGTTCCAGACTGAGTAGGACACCGAGAACTATGATCTTCTAACAAAATCTTATTCCTTAAATCATCAACATTCACAACATATAACCGACCTTGATATCAAAGGATTTCATCTACCCTTTGGAAGAAAGCCTGCATGGCTTTTTTAGAAATTGACCTCTTCAAGTCAACTAACAACGGATCAAGAACTTGATTAACTTTAACATTTGATACCAAAGGTGATTCCAATCCATTATGAAAAAGCACACCACTTTCACTAGAATAAACCAAGAGAACACCAAATCGGGACAACCTATAAACATCACGGACTACTTCCTTCTTCTCATCCGCAACATGAGCAACACTTACCATCGATAGTCAACTAAGAGCATCAGCCACCACATTTTTCTTACCGGGATGATAGAGGACCCTCATGTCATAATGTTTCAATAACTATAGTTATCTTATTTTTCAAAGATTCAAATAGTTTTAGGTGAACACATATTTCAAACTCTTAGGGTTGGCAAACACATCTAAATGAACACCGTACAAAAATAACAGCAAATCTTTAGGGAAAACAGTACCACTTCCAAGTCAAAATTATGAGTCGGATAATTTTTTTCATGAATCGGCAATTGCCTTGATGCATAGGTGATTACTTTCCCATGTTGAATCAAAACACAATCAAGACCAATCTGTGAAGCATCACAATAAACTACAAAACCATTCGATCCTTCCATTAATGTTAAGTTAGGGGCTGAAGTGAGTCTATCCTTGAAATCTTATAAACTCTTCTCACAAGTTTCCGACAATAGGAATTTCACCTTCGGTTGAGTCAGTGTTGTCAACGGCAAAGCAATAGAAGAGAATTCTTCCACAAATCTTCTGAATTAATAAACTCCATATGCCTAAAATGGATCTTTAGGTCAATTCTTAACTGCCGTAGTTTTCTTCTAATCAACCTGAATACCTTCGGAGGTGACAATATGGCCAAGGAAAGCAATAGACCTCAACCAAAACTCACATTTGCTAAACATAGCATACAATTCCCAATCTTTTATTATTTACAGTACAATCCTCAAATGCTCAACATGCTCATCCTTATTCCGTAAGTAAATTAAAACATCATCAGTAAACATAATCACAAATATATCAATATATTCTTTAAAGATCCTATTAATCAAATCCATAAAGACCACTGCGGTATAGTAAAAAAAAAACATCAACAAAAACTCATAGTTACCATACTGAGTTTGAAAAGCCATATTCAAAATATAATTCTACTTCACCTCCAATTGGTGATAACCCGACCAAAGGTCAATCTTGGAGAAGTAAATCGATCCTTGTAAGGTCATCCGATTCATTTTTACTTGGAATATGATACTTATTCTTTATGGTAACCTTATTTAATTACCGATAATCAATGCATATTCTAAGGGAACTATTTTTTTTTCAAACAAAAAAACCCAGATCCCCCCCCTCTTGGTGAGATACATAGTTTAATAAAACCCTTATCCACTAAATCTTTCAACTGATCTTTTAACACTTTATGTTCTTCTGGGGCCATACGATAAAGCAGAATAAAAATAGGCTGCATATCTATGATAATGTCAATATTAAAGTATATTCCCCTTTCGAGAGGAATACTTGGAAGATCATCAAAAACACATTTGAAAACTCATTCAAAAACAACTTTGTCCACCATACCTTGAATGAGAAAACACACCATCACCCATACAATCCCTCTTCGATTCCCTTGCCCCCTCTTTGAGTTTCTCTTATTTAATTTATTCTATCAGCAAATGAGATATATCAATCTCCTTGATTAGCATAGCGGTTTGACATTATTTGACGACTAAGTTGGATAGACCACACACAAACTTATTCATTCTTACCCTTGAGTCGGTAATCATAGTCGGAGAATACTTAGAGTATTGAGTAAACTTCAAAGAATACTCCTTCACACTCATAATCCCTTGTTGAAGATTTATAAACTCAAACACTTTTGCCTCCCTTGTTTGAAGAGAAATGAAACAATCAAGAAAATCTCCTTTAAATTTCTCCCAATCATGGGGACCCGCATAAACAACTCACTCACTTTTCCATTGTTCAAACCAAACTTGAGAAATACCCTTTAATTTATAAGCGACCAATTTTTCCTTCTCCATGGTAGACAAACCCATAATTCCAACTATATTATACACCTCATTGATTAACTTTTGTGGATCCTCATCAACATTGGAACCCTTGAACTCTGGAGGATTCATCCTTGTGAAGTTTTTATTCTTATTGTCGTCGTACCCACATTTTGGTTCACGGGAGCAACAAATTCTCTATTTTCTTGGGTCGTCATCGCTTGAGCCAATACGTACAAAATGACTTAGAATTTGGCATGATTAACCTACTCAGAAAAAGGGTCAATTGAAACTTGAGGAACCTCAGGCCCGACATTCTTACTCGAATTCCTCCTCACAAAATCTCTTTGAAGGGCCATATCCTGAAAAGGATCGGACAAAATTTAGATGTAGGATTTTAATAGTGATAAACTAAACGACACGACTTTAGTGTAATGAAGGAACTCAACTTTTCTAACCGATTTGTAGCCTCCTATTCATAATTGTGAAACTCATTCCACTCATGAACAATATTCTACTTAACATGGCTTGTCACTCATTTTAGGACCTTTCCTAAAACCTTGCACCTTGAATACCAAGTTTGTCATGATCCAAAGTATACTCTAGATGTGATATGGCGTAAAAGACTCAGAGAGGCCCTACACAATCCATTTTACATGCATACAATAAAATATAATAGAGAATAGGAGAATTTAACTAGAAAGTCTTATATCATAAAAGAATTCTATATAAAAGCAGAAATCTAATCATAGTCTCGATAAGCCAAACAAATACATCAAGAGCGGTTGGGACGTAACCCATAAACCACATAGAATTCAAGAAACTAAAGACATAAAATAATGTAAACATAGGTGATAAGGGCCTCAGAACATGAGCACTCACCGAGTCTTCTATCTAGAAAGCAATCCACTAACCACGAGCAAGAGAAGAAAGATCATCGAACCCTACTTTTTAAAACAACATAGGCACAAGTATTCACTAGTAAATGGAAGGTACTTATATTGAGAGATATACGTAAAAATGTAAAATATGATCATAAGAGGACATAGGGGAAAACATGATATGGATGAGCAAGATTTAACATATAAAAAACCATTAATCAAGAACATGTTTAATGCATCTTAAAATTCGGACGAACTCTTCATAAAATGTTTAAAAGCAACTTAGTTCATCTTGTGTTATATTAAGTTTAACTGATAAAAGACCATGTGAACTATAACATGGATTGTGATGTAACTCTAACAGTGAAAAAGAGAGAGTCAGTTTGCCAGGTAGAAATCTATATCATGATTCATATGCTATTTCTGGATCCACTAGCTAGGTCATTTAAGATGATACTACATGGGCATGTAGTTTAAAACTTGAGGTTGCTATTACAAATTACCCTATTTGAGCCTATAACTCAAAATTTTCTCGGTGACAAGTTAAATTCCAATGGAATATTTAATTTCATAAACATAACCTCATACATGAAAAAACCTAACTAAATTACTCATTTTAACGACCCATTAGGTTGTTTTGAGTACTAGAGCTTCTTACCTCATAAAATACTCTTATGATAGATTCTTAATTATTTTGGACTATTCGTAACTACAATAGTAAAATTAATGGGGCAATTTTAATAATTAATTTAGTTTGTGGCTAAATAAAAGAGCATTAAAATTTGTAGTGGGCGACTTTCATTACTTTTATAATTAGTTATGTATAATAATAAGGGTAATAAATAATATGTAGAAGTGAAAAATTAAAAAGGAGCATCGTGATTGTCATAGGAAATTCAAGAAACGACTTAAGGTGTCCTTTTACTTTAAACCTTATTGTTTATTTTAATGGCATGCATATGCTTTATTTATTAGTGTAATGCTGGGCGTTATTCGAACATATCGTGTGTGTGTCCCCTTCTGTAATGCAATACAATTGTGTTATGTAGAATATTTTGTCAGCAAATATACATACACACACACACATATATATATATATATATATATTCGAATTGAGGGGCTAGGTGTATACATGATTGAATTTTGCTACAACTAAAGAAAATGTAACTAAGAACTAAGGACAAGGTCTTGATATCCACAGACTTGATGGATGTTTGTGGTGTTTCTACAATTTGATTGACATTAATAATTTCTAAGGACAAGGTTTCATATGAGTTAGATTTGCCAAATGAGTTTGCGTTGGTGCATTTGGTGTTCCATGTTTCAATGTTGAAGAAATTTATTGGGGATCCATCAACCATAGTTCCTTTAGAGGGTTTAGATATTAAGGATAATCTTGCTTATGAAGATGTACCGGTTGAAATTCTATACCGTCAAGTCAAGAGGTTAAGAAACAAGGAAGTTTCCTTCGTGAAGGTATTGTGGAGGAATCACATAGTAGAGGGTTCTACTTGGGAGGCCGAGGCATATATGATGTCCGGATATCCTCATCTTTTTCCTTCTACTCCTATTCAAGCTTGAGTTAAGTAGTTCCTCTTGAGTTTTCTTGTTTAGGAGTCATGTGTGATTTATGTGTTTCCATTATTTCCTTATGTTATGCATGTTTTTGAGGAATTCATGTTTCTAAGAAAGTAAGTTTATATGATTGATTTTCCTCATGTTGTTGTGCATTGAGTAAGAGTTGCCTATATGCTTCATGAGATAAATTGCTGAACATGCTTAGTTGTCCTTTTTAGAAGCATATTGCATAAATGCTCTTTGAGATTTTGTTGAGTATGCTTTTAGTTTGGATAAGGTAGTTCCTCCTATGAATATGAGATATTTTTAGCTTCCATGCATAATGGGTTGTTAGATGTAGTTTCTACTTCCTTGTGATGCATTGATTATGTTTGAGACAGAGTTGATGTTTCCTCCTTTGAATTGTGCATTATTATGATGTTTCATGCATGATTGGCTGCTAGTCATGAGTCTTTACTTTCGTAGGGTATCTAGCTCGTCATTTGAGGATGAATGTTCCTAAAGGAGAGATATTATAACACTCCAAAAACTAGTAGGCTAAACTAGAGCTTAACATGAGGGTTAGAGTTGTAGAAGTAACTCCCCATACTTAAAAATAGAGGATTTTGTGTTAGAACGTCAAGGTACGACCCTCAAGACCAACCATGGGTCCTTGAGGAGGGCCCTTGAAACTACCCTATAGTAGTGAACCACGGTAGGACCCACGCCCCGTGGGTAGGTCCACACCCCGTGGGTGAGGGGCCATAGGTCAAGGCCTGAAACCAAGTCTCTAATCCGCAACCCACGCTTCACCAGCACGGCCAATGGGTCCTAGCACGGTCCATCAGTGATGGTGGTGTATGCGGACTGAGAGTTGGTTTTTGGTAGTTAAGTTTAGGGGCACTTTGGGGTTTTACAGTTTTAATTAATATTAAGTGATGTCATTTTAGCCTAAATTAGATCACCAATATAAGGATTTAAATCCACTAAATTATGTCATTCACCCCATTATTTCTAAAACCCAAATCAATTCCCAAACTTCATCCTCACCGAAGAAATTTTCTCTCTAGAATTTCAAGGAAGAAGACGACAGAAGTTGGAGCTAGGTTTCAAGGAGCAAGGTTTTATTATCAAATTCATTGGGTTTCATTGCTAAGGTATGGTATCTCTTCATCCATGAATAGAATTCATCCTTGGAGCCCCTTCCAAATCCCAATTTCAAAGATAGAAATCCCCAAAAGCTAGGGTGTGATTCCAAAGTCGTGGGTTCCTTTCAAAAATGATTCCAATGCTTGAATTACTTTATATTATAATTGGATTGATGATTTACTATGGTTTTTATTTTGAAATCCCTATATTTCCCAATTATGATCTTGTGATGTGGGTTTCTGGATGAATGAAGGATATTATGGGATTATGCTTGTAGTATTTGGGTTACTTGAATTATGTTAATATCCATGTCTAATGTAGTGAATTATAGATGTGTTTATTTGATATGATCTTTGATCCTTGATAGGGTAAATTATGATGTTATGAATGTTTATGAAGTCTTTGTATATGCATTAAGAACACTTCGAGAGTGAAGTGTCTATGATTATGATCTAGTTGTTGTGTTGTTAAAAGGTTATTCTCATATACACACTTATGCATGAATATGATATGATGTGAGAGGTTTTCTCACAATATGAACATTTAAAGGTTCAAAGGCTTACTCACATATTGAATCTATATGTAGACATGGACGGTGAAAGGTTATTCTCACGCATGATCTAATGAGCTATCTTATGAATTATGTTTGATTAAGTGTCAAGACATTCATCTATGAATATGAACGTAAGTCAAGACTTAATATGAACTCTGTGGGAATCAATGCTTAGCACCGAATGCACATTGAATATTAGATGGAAGCTTTTACACTAGTTGAGTCCGACTTCCCAATAGGACCTTTTACACTAGTTGAGTGCGGGTTCCCAAAGATGTCTCATGTGATAGAGATCTTCTACCTTAGTTGAGTCCATGTTTCTAGTAGAAATATCCTTATCCCATAAACTATATGCCCCATAGGTTATTTTGCTAGTGTATCCACCTAAGCTAAGAGTAATGTTCTACCTTCTGCAAGTAGGACAAGCCCTTTCGGTGTGGGTAACACCGGAGGTCCATTTATTGCTCACATGGTCTCATGTCAGTTAAGGCTTATTCCCACAATAATAAGAACAAGAATATGAATTATAAACTATGGTTACTCAAGACGCTTTTATATAATGTTCCAAGATCTTATAGGTAATGAATATGAATATAGGCCTAAACAGGTTTACTTAGCATGGGTGAGATTTATGGGGTATTATTCATGCATTGCACAAGTATGCTTTGAGAGTATTTATGAAGTGTTTCTCGTATATTATGATAATCCATGTATTGACTACACTTATGACTTATGCTTTTCCACTATCTTCATGATGATGTTCAAACTTAGTAAATTGCATGCATTCAAATAGAATGTCCCTTTTTGCATCTTTTAATTGTTTTATGCATGGCTATCATACTTAGAATATTTTTTGTACTAACACCTACTTTTCCTACACTTTTCCCAAATGTAGGGTCCGGTTTTCAAGGTGATCATCGTTGTGGCTAAAACTTGGATTTTCTTATTCTCCTAGCTTGTTGGTGAGTCATGATGATTCGAGGACGGATGTTATCTGATCGTAGTTCCTTTCCTGTATTCCCTTTTCGGAATTTGTTATATGGGTTGTATCCCTTTTCACTTCGAATATTGTAATAGATGGCTATGTTGAGACTTAGAGTCTAAACTTCTGGTATCATTTTATGAAAATTTTAGACTTGAAATGCCTTTTTACTCTTATTTTTTTATTGCTTATATTATGATTTGTTAAGTTGTTTGTATGAAGTCCTTCAGGGTTCTATACGCCATGTTACATCTAGGGGGTACCCCTGGGTCGTGACAGGTGCTAAGTTAAATCCCAATGGAACATTTAATTTGATTGATATAAACTCATACATGGAAAAGCATAACTAAATTACTCATGCAAGCTTATATTATCATTGATTAGATCCTTAAATCATTAATCATGCCTATGAGAGAAAACCTTAACCAACAATGGTTCCTTAATATGGTAGAAAACCTTTCACAATTTCATTGGTGCTTATCACAAAAGCATAATTTATATCATAAAACACCTTTCACAAATAATGCATTACCTTTTATAAAACATCATTCATAAGTCCATAACTTTCTTCAAAAACTCATATATACATAAATTCATAGTAAAAGTCATGATTAAGGCTTGGACCCATATGGAAGCAAATGGAAAACATGTAACTGAATCAAACTAATCATAAGAAGACTACAACCAATCAATTGAATCATAGCACTGAAGACCCATTGATAATAAGATTAAAACCTCATCAATTTTGATGAAATTGAATTCGGAGAATTGAGATCTTTTGGGACTCAATGGGTGAATGAAAACTACTGATGAATTCCCACCTGAGTACCTAGACTTTTTTTAAAACGATTTTCAAAAAAGAGCAGTCAACTGTGTTCCACAATTGGAGATTATGGACAAGGGCAATACATGCAACCTCACTATCCCCCAAATATAAAGCTTGGCATACTTCTATGCTTAAAATGAAGTTTTAATGGGAAGAAAGCAATCCAATTTTGTCATTCGATATACAATAACCTCTATTGAATCAAACTGACAACAAGTACGAGGTAAACTCGTAATGATGTCAATATTAAAATCTTCCCACTTCTATGTATGGATACTAATTATTTGAGCCAAACCGCCAAGTTTCTAATGCTCATCTTTAACTTGTTTACACTTCAGACATTTAGCCACAAATTCCTCAATATCCTTGTTTGTCTCATTCAACAAATGGACTTTTCACAAATCAAGGTACATCTAAGTGGTTCCAAACTGAATATGACACTGAGAACTATGATCTTCTATCAAAATCTAATTCCTCAAATCATCAACATTAACAACACATAACCGACCATGATATTGAAGGATTTCATCTACCCTTTGGAAGAAAGCTTCAATGGCTTCTTTAGAAATCGACCTCTTCAATCAACTAACAACGGATCAAGAACTTGATTAACTTTAACATTTGATACCAAAGATGATACCAATCCATTATGAAAAAGCACACCACTCTCACCAGAATAAACCAATAGAACACCAAATCGGGACAACCTATAAACATCACGGACAAACTTCTTCTTCTCATCCTCAACATGAGCAACACTTACCATCGATAATCGACTAAGAGCATCAGCCACCATAATTTTCTTACCGGGATGATAGAGGACCCTCATGTCATAGTATTTCAATAACTATTGATATCTTATTTTGCAAAGATTTAAATACTTTCAGGTGAACACATATTTCAAACTCTTGGGGTTGGTAAACACATCTAAATGAATACCGTACAAAAATGCCTTTAAATCTTTAGGGAACACAGTACCACTTCCATGTCAAAATTATGAGTCCGATAATTCTTTTCATGAACTGTCAATTACCTTGATGCATATGCGATTACTTTCCCATGCTGAATCAAAACACAATCAAGACCAATCTGTACAACATCCCAATAAACTACAAAACCATTTGATCCTTCCATTAATGTTAAATTAGGGGATAAAGTGAGTCTATCCTTGAAATCTTAGAAACTCTTCTCACAAGCTTCCAACAATAGGAATTTCACCTTCTTTTTAGTCAATGTTGTCAACGATGAAGCAATAGAAGAGAATTCTTCCACAAATCTTCTGAAATAATAGGCCAAATCCAAGAAACTCCATATGCCTAAAGTGGATAAAGGTCTAGGTCAGTGCTTAACTGCCTCAGTTTTCTTCTGATCAACATGAATACCTTTGGAGGTGATAATATGGCCAAGGAAAGCAATAGACCTCAACCAAACCTCATATTTGCTAAACATAGCATACAATTCCCAATCATTTATTATTTACAGTACAGTCCTCTTATGCTCAACATGCTCATCCTTAATTCGTAAGTAAATTAAAATATCATCAATAAACATAATCACAACATATCAAGATATTCTTTAAAGACACTATTAATCAAATCCATAAACACTGCCGCGGTATAGTAAAAAAAACATTAGCAAAAACTCATATTTACCATACTGAGTTCTAAAAGCCATCTTCAAAATATAATTTTCCTTCACCCCCAATTGGTGATAACCTGACCAAAGGTTAATCTTGGAGAAGTAAATCGAGCCTTGTAGTTGGTCATACGATTCATTTTTACTTGGAATAGGATACTTATTCTTTATGGTAACCTTATTTAATTACCAATAATCAATGCACATTCGGAGGGAACCATATTTCTTTCGAACAAAAAAACTGGAGCCCCCCCTTTGTGAGATACTTAGTTTAATAAAACCCTTATCCATTAAATCTTTCAACTGATCTTTTAACTCTTTAAGTTCTTATGGGACCATACGGTAAAGAGGAATAAAAATAGGTTGCATATCTATGATAATGTCAATATTCAAGTATATTCCCCTTTCGGGAGGAATACGTGGAAGATTATCAAAAACACATTTGAAAACTCATTCAAAAACAACTGTGTCCACCATACCTTGAATGAGAAAATTCACCATCACCCATACGATCTCTCTTGGATTCCATTACCCCCTCTTTGAGTTTCTCTTCTTTAATTTATTCTATCAGCAAATGAGATATATCAATCTCCTTGATTAGCATAGCGGTTTGACATTATTTGACGACTAAGTTGGATAGACCACACACAAACTTATTCATTCTTACCCTTGAATCGTAAATCATAGTCGGAGAATACTTAGACTATTGAGTAAACTTCAAAGCATACTCCTTCACACTCATATTCCCTTGTTGAAGATTTATGAACTCAAATACTTTTACCTCCTTCGTTTGAAGAGAAATGAAATAATCAAGAAAATCTCCTTTGAATTTCTCTCAATCACGGGGACCCGGATAAACAACCCTCTCACTTTTCCATTGTTCAAACAAAACTTGTGAAATACCCTTTAATTTATAAGTGACCAATTTTTCCTTTTCCATGGTAGACAAACCCATAATTCCCACTATATTATACACCTCATTGATTAAATTTTGTGGATCCTCATCAACCTTGGAACTCTTGAACTCTGGAGGATTCATACTTGTGAAGTCTTTATTCTTATCGTACCCACATTTTGGTTCACGGGAAAAAAAAATTCTCTATTTTTTTGGGTCGTCATCGCTTGAGCCAATATGTATAAAATGACTTAGGATTTGGCATGATTAACCTACTCGGCAAAAGGGTCAATTGAAACTTGAGGAACCTCAGGCCCGACATTCTTACTCGAATTCCTTCTCACAAAATCTCTTTGAAGGGCCATATCCTGAAAAGCATTGGACAAAATTAAGAAGTAGGATTTGGATAGTGATAAACTCTATGGAACGACTTTAGTAAAATGAAGGAAGTGAAGTTCTCTAACCGATTTGTAGCCTCCTATTCATAATTGTTCAACTCATTCCACTCATGAACTAGATTTTACTTAACATGGCTTGTCACTCATTTTAGGACCTTTTCTAAAACCTTGCACCTTGAATACCAATTTTGTCATGATCCAAAGTATACCCTAAACGTGACATACCATAAAAGACTCGGAGAGGCTCTACACAAGCCATTTTACATGCATACAATAAAATATAATAGAGAATAGGAGAATTTAACTAGAAAGGCTTATATCATAAAAGAATTTGATATAAACGCAGATATCTAATCATAGTCTCGATAAGCCAATCAAATTCATCAAGAGTGGTTGGGACGTAACCCATAAACCACATAGAGTTCAAGAAACTGAAGACATAAAAGAATGTAAACATAGGTGATAAGGGGCTCAGAACATGAGCACTCACCAAGTCTTCTATCTACAAAGCAATCCACTAACCACTAGCAAGAGAAGGAAGATCGTCGAACCCTACATTTTAAAACAACTTAGGCACAAGTATTCACTAATAAATGGAATGTACTTATATTGAGAGATATACATAAAAATGTAAAATATGATCATAAGAGGACATAGGGGGGAAACATGATATGCATGAGCAAGATTTAACATTTAAAAAACCATTAATGGAAAAATCATAAATCAAGAACATGTTTAATGCATCTTAAAATCAGGATGAACTCCTCATAAAACGTTTAAAAGCAACTTACTTCATTTTGTGTTATATTAAGTTTAATTTATAAAAGACCATGTGACCTATAACATGGAATGTGATGTAACTCTAACAGTAAAAAGACAGAGTCAGTTTGCCAAGGTAGTAATCTATATCATGATTCATATGCTATTTCTGGATCCACTAGCTAGGTCATTTAAGACGATACTACAGGGGCATGTAGTTTAAAACTTGAGGTTGCTATTACAAACTACCCTATTTGAGCCTATACCTCAAAATTTTCTCGGTGATATGTTAAATCCCAATGGAATAGTTGATTCCATAAACATAACCTCAACATAACTAAATTACTCATTTTAACGATCCATTAGGTTGTTTTGAGTATTAGAGCTTCTTACCTCATAAAATACTCTTATGATAGACTCTTAATGGGTATTTTGGACTATTCGTAACTACAATAATAAAATTAATGGGGTAATTTTAATAACTAATTTAGTTTGTGGCTAAAGAAAAGAGCATTAAAATTTGTAGTGGGCTACTTTCATTACTTTTATAATTAGTCATGTATAATAATAAGGGTAATAAATAATATGTAGAAGAGAAAAAATAAAAAGGAGCCTCGTGATTGTCATAAGAAATTCAAGAAACGTCTTAAGGAGACCTTTTACTTTAAACCTTATTGTTTATATTAATGGCATGCATATGCTTTATTCATTAGTGTAATGTTGGGCGTTATTCGCACATATCGTGTGTGTGTGTCCCCTTCTGTAATGCAATAGAATTGTGTTATGTAGAATATTTTGTCAGCAATATACATACATACATATATATATATATATATATATATATGTATATATATGTTCTAATTGAGGGGCTAGGTGTATACATGATGGAATTTTGCTACAGCTAATAGAATATGTAATTAAGAACTAAGGACAAGGTCTTGATATCCACAGACTGGATGGATGTTTGTGGTGTTTCTACAATTTGAGTGACATTAATAATTTATTAGTTAGGATGGTGTACTATGTGCCATAATTAGAAGGTTGTGATTTACATTTTATGATGATATTATGATCATGTTTTGACATACTGACATAGATAATTAAATATTATGTGTATTGTATAATATAAAATGCATTAGAGTTATGTTATTTTAAGGAATTAAGATTTACTCTTAGGCTTGAACTTTAGGAATTACCTATTGATTGGGATGGATTATTGTGTTAGGGTAGATATATATAGTAATATGGATGTATAAAGTCTCATTTCCTTATGAATATTGTATACTTGATAGATTGGAAACGTTTGGAGGCATTGAGGAAAGGAAAAGCATTGGAGAATCAACTTGCTTGACTTCGGCTCTTCGGTTGAGGTAGGTTATGGTTTATTATATGTTATAGAATGACTCTTAATAATGATTGATCATAATTGAGTAATATTGTGAAATTTCCTATGTACTTGGTTGTTGTGGATTTGCTAATTCAAGTATTGTTTGTGATTGGTCTAAAATCTTAAGGTCGCAAAATCCATAATCTTGAACTTGTTCTATTAAAGTATTCCTTGAATAAAGAACGCTTTGTAAAATATTGTTAATGAAGTTTAATGTGATGAAAATAATGATGAATTAACTATGTCATTGGATCAGGTGCAACAAACTGTCGAGAAATATTTTGATTTGTTGTCACGAGTCGGTGGAATATTATTGAATCGGGTGTCATGTTCTGACAAGGTAAAATTAAAGAAGAACATATTAAAATAACATAATGTACTAAATCTCAAGAATCTAATTCCCAAAAGAGTGTGGTGTGGAGGCATGAGTCCTCACTTGTCTGTTCTTGATATTACTGACTGATTACATACTTGTTTTAGTGTTGTCGTCATTTGTTCATGTTGTTTGTTTCTTGCCCCATGTTAAGTTCTATAATTGATTTTATACTATTACTTATTGCATATATATTTGTATTTTTTGAGTCAGTCGATGGTATCTACTCTGTACATGTAGTCCTATATCAACCCCTACTTGTGTTTTCTTCATTTTCCTTTTGTGTACTGCAATTAGTGTACCAACAACTTTGACACGCCCTCGGCTCCAATCGGTCTCCTGCACATCAAATTAGAGGTAGATCTATTCATTCTAGTCTGTGTTGGATTCTCTCGATTATGGCATGATGTCCTTAGTTTTTGAACATAACAATTTATTTGCTTAATTTAGTGTCTTTCATATGGTAATTTAAGAGTAGATGTCCTTGAAGTTATGACTTTTTGGTTTTGGAGGTAATATGTAATAGACTCAAGTTGATTTTGTTTTCATATTGCTAAGATTTGAACTTCCACATCATGGTTGTATTTCGTATGTTGAACAATTAATATAAGTTGGGGTTTTAATTGGTTGATTCGCCCACCTAGGTGGTTAAGAGAGGGTTCCTCTAAGGACTCATTTTGGGTCATGACGAACATTCTATCAGAGCTTTAGTTTTGGTGATCTCATCACACTAGGAAAAGTGTACTAAAGTCTTGCGGAATGATACGAGGACACCTTCAGTTTTCTTCAAGAGGCTATAGGACTTAGGAAAACTCATTTCTTTTTCTTTCGTGTTGTTACTTGGATCCAATTCACTGCAATGTTAATGTCTGCTAGGGCCAAAACATGTTCATAGGAAGCAGCTAGAAAATAAAACAACACAACAATAACAAGTAATCATAATTAGTCAATACAAAATCATAACCTGCTTTTCTAGGCTACTAAGTAAGGAGTAGAGTGTCGTCGATAGACATTATATTAGAAGGTCGTAGCCAACCTAACAGGACAGGGCAACAGGTCAACTAATTATAATACACCGACCATAACAAGCTTAGGCAATTAGGATCATGCCAGAAGACAAATAATACCCTTGACATACCTTCTAACCAAAGGCTAAAAGGTTTATCTATAAAGCTTGCCCAACAAAAGTAATGCAACAATGTGGAAAGCATCGAGGCTGCAAGAACAAGCTATGACTAATCAAGAAGACGCTATTGCCACACTCCTGACCAGCCAAGTCCAAACCACAAAGTGAGGAAAATAGAAACAACAATCAGAAGCTAACTTAATTAAACTCATTCCAACACCATCTGAAAGGAGAGACAAGCTCCCGAGGTAGCATAACTAGGTGTATTTCACACCGTTCAATCTAACAACCATCGTATGCGGCTCTTATAAGAATCACACCAACCCCCTAATTACCTCCATCACTTTAAAATCATCACTAAACCATAATAACAGCCAATTAAACAAGAAAAACGGGCTGCTGACAACCACAACATCAAAAACACCACCACGAAGCTAAAAAATCTATACAAATTATACTGGGATATGGAATTACAAAGGAGAGTATTAAGAATAAGATTACCTAAAAAAAAGTCAGAAATAATATTGTGAAAATTCTTCATCCTTGCAGCAACAACAAGCAAAGCCTAAATAGACAAGAAAATTCTAATACAACGATTAGCTCGCAACGTAGAGCAAATTGCGTTAATTACTCGAGTTTAGAATCCAAGGAGTATTATAAGAAGGCTTTATCATTTTTTGGGGTTTTCTTCAGTTCTTATGAAAAATATGACAAAGGTGGTGGTCTTTTAAAAAGACCACCGACTTAGAGTTAGGGGACCCGCTTAGAGCTGCCTGCTTGCGCAGTCTCATGGAAACGTGCATAACTCTCTATATTGATGTCGTATGGACGAACGGTTTAGTGCGCTTGAAATTAGACACGTATGCCTTCTATTTGATACATAATGGTAATTTTAAATCTTTATATTCTAGGGAAAAATTATAGAAACATTTGACAAATTTTTTTGAGAAATTCCTTAACAACATTTACAATAACCTTTGCCGACTTTTATTTAGAAACTCTTTTGACTTTAACACTTCACATTATATCAGGATCCAAGGGTACACCCTAGATACCAAGGCACATAAAACCCTGAAAGGCTCCATGTAAGCCACTTGGCATATCATAACATAAGCATAGAACAATAAAGAATAAAAACGCATTTCAAGTCTAAGATTTTCATAAAAGAAAAGCAGAAGTCTAGACTCTAAGTCTAAACATAGCCATCTATTACAATGTTCGAATGAGAAAGAGGGACACAACCCATACAACATAGTTTGAAAAGGAAATACAAGAAATGAACTACAATGAGATAACATCCATCCTCGAATCATGAGGACTCACCAACAAGCAAGGAGAATAAGCAAATCCAAGCTTTTAGCCACAACGATGATCACCTTGAGAACTGGGCCCTACACTTGAGGAAAATGTAGGAAAAATAGGTGTTAGTACAAAAATGCACTAACTATGATAGTGATATACCGTGAGTTTACGGTATTTTTAATACATTTCACTTAAGAGTTTTGTGTCTAGGGCCATTTTGTATTGGAATTAATGTTTATTGTGTCATATTTGCAGGAAATAGGCTTGGATGAGGTTATGAGAGATAACAACTAAATTTCTGCAGAAGGAGCCACCTACGGATGTGACCTACGAACCGTAGGTCCAATCACAGTCCATCGTGGGTAGGCATGGATTGATCATCAGGGAAGTCTGACCAAGGGTGGAACCACGGAAGGCCATTGACGGAGCGTAGGTTGACCCACGAGCCGTCTTGCACATCCGTCGTTTGTATCAAAGATTTGGAGTTCCAGTACCTGATGAAAAGTTTTAAGTGTGGTATCACAGAAGGGGACCCACGGACCGTTGGTCAACCTACAGTCTGTAATGCACGTTCATCGTTTGTGTCTGAAAGTTAAAGGTTCCAACTTCTGAGAAAAAATCTAAATCTTGAGCTACGGAAGGGTCCTATAGACTGAAGGTCTATGCACGGTCCGTAGGTCAGTCTTGTCGATTGAAGCCGCGTCCAGCAGTTTATTTCCTTATTTCATTTCCTTTTTGTTTAGGACAGGTTTTTCAATAAATAGGGTATGTAAACCTCATTTTTGGGGGTTAGACATTATTGTTAACTTTTAGTTCTTGGTATTTTCTTGGGAATTAACTTGCAAACATTAGCAATTTGACTTATGGATTTCTGTTTATAAAGATTTTGCTTTTAATTTCAATTGGAGATTATGGATTTCTTCTACTCATTACATAAGTTCATGAATTCTTCTTCTAAAAATATGAATTGTATTCTTCCAAGCATGAGTATCTAAATCCACAACTAAGGTTGCGGGAACCATGAGCGATTAATAAAGTATGAATAATAACTAAGTAATTCTTGAACAATGTTGATGCATGCATTGATAATTCTTTCGTTTAGAAGTCTTTTTAACGAGTGCACGTGTTATAACTCGCCTTGTTGCTACTTGCCGGACCAAGGAGGTAGTTAATATGAAAAGAATTATCAATGGAGATTTAGTGTGATACTATCTAATAGTCTAATGTCAATTGATGCGAGGGGGAATACTAATTCATACATTGATGTGATGTCTAATCTAAGGTAAAGGTAAGGGTTAGTAAATTATACTCATGTAGCCGGACCAAGGTACGGGGTGAAATTTCCTATTTGGCGAACCAAGCACTTAGGGATACATAGCTTACCACATTGCATGTGATACACTAGGATAGGATTGCTATTATTAGGATTACCGCGTTTGAGCTTATGGGGAACACGTACACCCTAGTTTCTCTCTCCCATTGATAACAACCAAAGTTGGATTCTTGCTCACTTGCTCTCTAAACAACAATCAATTATTTGTTACAGACCCCCCCCCCCCTTACTAATTTGTCTAGAAAATAAGTTGACTAAATGAATATAATAGGAGTTAAGTTTAAGTCTAAACCATATTCCTCGTGGGATCGACCCCAACCTACTAGTTGGGTTCTTTATTTGACAATGATCGCTTATACTTCTTTAGGGAGGTGTAATTTAAGCGTATCAGATAGCCATTCATAAAAACATTGAAAACATGCTAAAAGGGACATTTTAGTGGAATGCATGCATTTTACTAAGTTTAAACATCATTATGAAAATAGTGGAAAAACACATAAGTCAGAAGCTTATTTATTACATAGAGCATCATATCATAAAAGGAGCATATCATAAATACCCTCAAAGCATACTTGTGCAATGCATGATTAAGACCCCATAAATCTCACACATGCTAAGCTAACCTCTTGAGACCTATATTCATATTCATTACCTTTAAGATCTTGGAACCTCATATTAAAAGCTTCTTGGGTAACTATAGTTCATATTTCATATTCTTGTTCATATTGTTGTTGTCATAGTGGGAATAAGCCTTAACCGACATAGACAATGTGAGCTAACATGGAATCCAGTGACTCCCTCACTGAAAAGGGTTGCTCTACTTGCCTAAGGTAGAACCATACTCTTAGCTTAAGTGGATCCACTATAAATAACCTATGGCGGCACATAGTTTATAGGATAAGGAGATTGTTACTAGAAACCTAGACTCAACTAAGGTAGAAGGTCTCTATCACATGAGACATCTTTGGGAACCCGGACTCAACTAGTGTAAAAGGTCCTATTGGGAAGCTGGACTCAACTAGCGAAAAAGGAACCCATTTGGAAAGCCAGACTCAACTAGCATAAAACCTTCCATCTCATTTTGAATATCCACTCGGTGCTAAGCATTAATTCCCACGGAGTTCATATTAAGTCTTGCCTTAAGTTCATATTCATGGAAGAATGTCTTGACACTGAATCCAACATAATCCATAAGATAGCTCATTAGATCATGAGTGAGAATAAACTTTCACCGTCCATGTACACATAAATTCAATAGGTGAGAAAGCCTTTCAACCTTACAATCATCATATTGTGAGAAAACATTTCACATCATATCATAATCATGCTTAAGTGTGTATATGAAAATAACCTTTTAACAACACAACAACTAGATCATAATCATATTCACTTCACTCTCAAAATGTTCTTAAAGCATATACATAATCTTCATAAAATATGCATAATATCATAGTTTGCCCTTTCAAGGATCAAATCTCATATTGAATCAAAACATCTAGAATTAACTACATTAGACATGGATATTAACATAATTCAAGTATCCCAATTTCTACAAACCTTATCTCATAATATCCTTCTTTTATCCACAAACCCACATCACAAGATCATTATTGGGAAATATAGGGATTTCATGGGTTCTTGGGGATTTCAACATAAAAAACATAATAATTCATCAATTAAATCATAATATAAATTGATTCAAACATTAGAATCATTTTTGAAAGGAACCATGACTTTGGAATCAACCCCTAGCTTACAGAGATTTCTATCGTCGAAATTGGGGTTTTGAAGGGGCTCAATGGATGAATGTTATTCATGGATGAAGGACTACCATACCTTAGCAATGAAATCAAATGAATTTGAGAAGAAAACCCTTCTCCTTGAACCCTAGCTCCAACATCCTTCTTCTTCTTCCTTGAAGTTCTAGAGAGAGAATTTTCATTAGTGAGGGTGAAGTTTTGGGTTTTAGAAATAATGAGGTAATTGACTTAATTTAGTGATATAAAATCCTTATATAGGTGATCTTATTTAGGTTAAAACGACCTCACATAGGGTATTAAATAAAACTAGAAAACCTCAAAGTGCCCCTAAACTAATTCCTCAGAACAGTCACAAGATCACCACCCACGGAACCACGTCCACAGGCCGTGGTTGGACCCACGTCCACGGGCCGTGGTTGGACCCATGTGGCATGCTGGTGAACCGTGGTTGGGTGACTGGGACTTGGTTTATGGGACCCTAATACACTACTCCTCACTGACAGACCATGGTTGGACCCACGACCCGTGCTGGTGAAGTGTGGGTTGGGGTTCAGAGACCTGGTTTCAGCGTCTTGACCCACGAGCGTGGCATGACCCACAAGGCGTGGGCACTCCGTTGGTCACTGCACAGGCCATTTCTAAAGTCCTCCTCAAGGACCCATGGTTGGTCCTTGGGGGTCTTACCTTGACGTTCCAACACGAAACCCTTTTATTATTAAGTACGGGGAGTTGCATCTACGACTCTAACTGTCCTGTCAAGCTCTAGTTTAGCCTACTAGTTTCGAGGGTATTACAATATCTCCCCCTTGGGAACATTCGTCCTCGATTGACGATCTAGACATCTTATGGAAGTAAAGACTCAAGGCTAACAGTCCATCATGCATGAAACATCAAAATAATGCACAATTCAAAGGAGGAAACATCAACTCCAACCCAAACATAAAAAATGCATTGCAAGGAAGTAATAACTACATCTAACAACCCATTATGAATGCAATTTAAACATTTCTCATAATCATAGGAGGAACTACCTTCTCCAAACTAAAAGCATGCTCAACACAATATCATGGTGCCAAGATGCAATTTACTCTCAAAAGCATACTAAAGAATGTTTATCAATTCATCTCATGATGTCAAATAGGCAACTCATACTCAATGCACAACAACATGAGCAAAATCAATCATAAAAACTCATTTTCTTACTAAACATGAATTTCTCAAGAACATGCATAAGATAAGAGAATTATATCGGACTTGCCCACTTTGGGATGAGGATATCGGGACTTCATATCGTCTTCGGCTTCCCAAGTAGCACCTTCAACTAAGTGATTCCTCCACAATACCTTCACAGAGGAAAAATCCTTGTTTCTCAACATCTTGACTTGCCGGTCTAGAATCTCAACCGGTACCTCTTCATAAGCGAGATCCTTCATAATCTCTAAACCCTCTAAGGGAACTATGGTTGATGGATCCTCACTACATTTATTCAACATTGGGACATGAATATCGGATGCACCAATGCCAACTCATTTGGCAAATCTAACCCATATGAATCCTTGTCTACACGCTTCAAAATCTCATATGGACCCACAAACCGAGGACTAAGTTTTCCCTTCTACCCAAACCTCATGACACCCTTCATGTGTGAGATTTTCAAATAAACCCAATCATGGACATCAAATTCGAGATCTCTTCCCCTAACATCGGCATAGGACTTTTGCCGACTTTGGGTCCTTCTCAACCTCTCTCTAATGACCCGAATCTTCTCAATGGCCTCATGCACCATCTCCGGGCCTAGTAGAGAAACTTATCCTACTTCAAACAACCTTATACGAGACCTACATCTCCTACCAACAACAGCCACAAAGGGAGCAATGTCGATATGCGAATGATAATTGTTATTGTAAGCAAACTCAATTAACGGCATATGGTCATCCTAATTGCCTTTAAAATCTATCACGCATGCCCTAAACATGTCCTCTAAAGTCTATATAGTGCGTTCTGCTTGACCATCCGTTTGAGGGTGAAAAGTTGTACGAAGCTTCACCTTGGTACGTAGCCGATTTTGGAAAGACTTCCAAAACTGTGAAGTAAATTGGGGACCTCGATGCGAAATTATAGACAAGGGTACTCTATGTAACCTTACTATTTCCCGCACATACAACTTAGCATACTCTTCCACTGAGTAGGAAACCTTGAAAAGAATGAAATAAGCCGGTCCACTATTACACATATCGAGTCATGTTGCCGCCGAGTACGTGGCAAGCCTACAATAAAATTCATGTTCACATCTTCCCACTTCCAAGTAGGAATAGCAATATCTTATGACAAGCTTCCCGGCCTTTGGTGCTCAACCTTAACTTGTTGACAAATAGGACATTTGGCCATAAATTCTGCGATGTCCTTTTTCATCCCATTCCACTAATAGACTTCTCGTAGGTCATGATACATCTTGGTGGCTCCCACGTGAATAGAATATCGAGAACTATGGGCTTCTTCTAAAAATTTCTCCCTCAAGCCGTCAACATTTGGAACACATAACCTATCTTGATACCTTAGTACCCTATCTCCCCTTTGGGAGAAAGCCTCAACGGACTTTTTGAGTACCACCTATTTCAACTCAACCAAGATAGGATCAAGAATTTTCTTAGACTTTACATCCATCACAAAGGACGATTTGGAACCATTATGGACCATGAAACCATCCTTGGTTGAATCCACTAGTTGAACACCTAGTCGGGCCAACCTATGCACATCACGAACCAAATCTTTCTTTTCATCCTCTACATGAGCCACACTACCCATCGACAACCTACTAAGAACATCCACTACCACATTAGCTTTGCCACGGTGATAAAGGATGCTCATATCATAATCCTTCAATAATTCTAACCACTTTCGTTGACGAAGATTCAAGTCCTTTTGACTAAACACATATTTTTGACTCTTGTTATCAGTGAAAACATCCACATGGACCCCGTACAAGTAATGCCTTCGTATCTTTAAGGAAAACACAACCGCCGGTAACTCAAGATCATGGGTAGGATAATTCTTCTCATGGATTTTTAGTTGCCTTAAAGAAGGCAATCACCTTACCATTTTACATAAGCACACATCCCAACCAGACTCTAGAGGCATTACAATACACTACAAAACCATTCGTACCTTCTGGTAAGGTCAATACCGGAGCAGAAATAAGTCTATCTTTCAATTCTTGGAAACTTTTCTCACAAGCTCCCACTCAAATTTAGCCTTCTTTTGAGTCAACGCCGTTAAAGGAGAGGCAATGGAGGAAAACCCTCAACAAACTTCCTATAGTAACTAGCCAAACCCAAAAAGCTTCTAATGTCGGAAGGAGTTAGAGGACTAAGCAAACTCTTGACCACATCCATCTTCTTAGGATCTACCTCAATACCTTTGCTTGACACAATATGACTAAGGAAAGCTATTGACCTTAACCAAAATTTACACTTGCTAAAATTTGCAAAAAGTTGTTGCTTCTTAAGAGCTTACAACACAATTAATTCTTAAATGGTCCCCATGTTCATTCTCGCTCCTTGAATAGATTAAGATATCATCGATAAACACAATCACAAACATGTCTAGGTATTGCCTAAACACTATATTAGTCAAGTCCATGAACGCCACCGGACCATTAGTCAACCCAAACGACATTACCACAAACTCATAGTGACCATACCGGGTTCGTAAGACCGTCTTAGGAATATCATCCCCTCTCACCCTCAATTGGTGATAACTCGAACGAAGACCAATCTTAAAGAAATAACTAGCCTCTTGAAGTTGATCAAACAACTCATCTATCCTTGGAAAGGGATACTTATTCTTGATCGTCACATTATTCACTTCACGATAATCGTTGCACATTCTAAGAGACCCATATTTCTTTCTAACAAACAACATGGGAGCACCCATGGAGAGATACTCGGTAAGATGAAATCCTTATCTAGCATATCCTTTAGTTTTTCTTTCAACTCTTTTAACTCCGCCAGATTCATTCTATAAGGAGGAATAGAGAAATGTTGTGTATCCAGTAAGAGTTCAAAACCAAAACCTATTTCCCGCTTGGGAGGAATACCATGCAAATCATCGGGGAAACCTTCCAAGAACTCATTCACTAGTGGAACCGACTCTAAAGAACGAGATTTGGATTCAACATCCCTCACCCTAACAAGATGTTAAATACAACCTTTTGAGATCATCTTCCTAGTCTTAAGACAGGAGAAAAATTGATCTCTAGGCATAGAATTTTCTCCCTTCCACTCTAAGATAGGCTCATTTGGAAATTGGAATCTAACCACCCGATTCCTACAATCGATAGAAGCATAACATGCATGCAACCAATCCATACCCAAAAGCACATCAATGTGTAACATATCTAACTCTAGAAAATCCACTAAAGTAACTCTATGGGATAGGAAATAGGACATCTCCTATAGACTCTCTTAGCCACCACTGAGTCACCAGCCGGGTTAGAGACCAAAAAAGGTTCTATTAACACTTCGGGGAGCATATCAAACTTCATGGACACATAGGGTGTCACAAAGGACAAAGTAGCACCGGGATCTAACAAGGCATATAAATCAATGATAAAGACTGTTAACATACTAGTCACTACATCCGGGGAGCTCTCTTTGTAACCTCGTGATTGAAGAGCATAAAAGTGGTTTTGCTTTGGGGCATTGGAGTTTGAACCATTTGGAGGAGGTTGTTTATCTTCTCTTACCTTAACCTTTAGCATTGGATAATCTCTCATCTTGTGGCCATTCTTTTCATAATTAAAACACCCATCGGTGCCAACTAGGCATTTACCATCATGTTTCCTTCCACCTTTTGCACAATTAGGCCTAGTCACATAAGAACCACTACTATTACCTCCTTGAGGATTAGGGTTGGAAAGCCTATCCTTGTTGACCCTTGGAGCACTAGAGGAACCTTGGTTTGAAAACCTTTGTCTAAACCTTGGTCGACCTTGTATATCGAGCCTTGCATTGGAGAAGTTCCCATCACCGGTTCTAGCTCTTTTCACCTCCATATTCTTTTCGTTGAGTTTTGACTCCTTAATTTGTTGAGCGTATACTATAAGCCTTGAGATATCCATGTCATGATGGAGCATTATCGTACGACATTCTTTTTCAACCAAGTCAAGACACACACATCAAACACATACTTTTTATCCTTCAAATCCGCCACCATAGTTGGAGCATACTTAGACAATTAAGTGAACTTTAGGGCATATTCCTTCACGCTCATAATTCCTTGACGAAGGTTAATGAATTATTCCACCTTAGCTTCCCTCAACTCTTGGGAAAATAATCTATCAAGAAATGCCAATTTGAACGATTCTTAGTCTACCGGACCCGCTCCTACGAGTCTTCCAATCTGCCACTCTTCCACTGATCATACCACAGTTGAGCCACATCTTTAAGTTGGTAGGTGGCTAACTCCGTCTTCTCTTCCGAAGATACCCCCATAATGACAAGAACTTTATAAGCCTCGTTGATGAACCTTTGAGGATCCTCTTCCACTTTGCAGCCATGAAATTTAAGAGGGTTCATTCAAGTAAAATCCCTATCCCTTGAAGCAGCCGAATTCACATTTGGATTCACCAGAGCTACAACTTCTCTATTTGCTTGAGCACTCTCAATTTGAGCCAACATTTGGGTAGTAGACCTAAACTCTGCATGGGTTACATTCTCAACCAAATGATCTATAAAGGCTTGATGAGCTTATGGAGGAGCTCCTTGATTCACATTGTCCTCTTCCAGTCTTCTAGCATTATCCCTTCGTGTATTCATATCATGAAGACATAAGAGAAGGATTAGGAAAGAGAAATCTTTTAGAGTAAAACCCTAAGGCACTACTTGTAGCCTCTCATTCATAAGTGTGGTGCGCTTCACACTCATGAACAAGACTCTACTAGATGTTGGTTATGAGACATCATCCTAGTAGTATTCTAAACCTTGTGCTCTGCTACCAAGTTTGTCAAGACCCAGGGGTAGCCCCTATAAGTAACAAGGCACACAGAACCACGAAAGGCTCCATGTAAGCCGCTCAGCATATCATAACATAAGCATAGAACAATAAAGAGTAAAAATGCATTTCAAGTCTAAAATTTTCATAAAAGAAAAGTGAAAGTTTAGACTCTAAGTCTCAACATAGCCATTTATTACAATGTTTGAATGAGAAGGAGGGGCACAACCCATACAATATAGTCTAAAAGGAAATACAAGAAATGACCAACAATGAGATAACATCCTTCCTCGAATAACGAGGAATCACCACCAAGCTAGGAGAATAAGCAAATCTAAGCTTATAGCCACAACAATGATCACCCAAAGAGCCGGACTCTACACTTGGGGAAAATGTAGGAAAAGTAGGCGTCAGTACAAAAATGCACTAAGTATGATAGCCATGCATAAAACTTTGAAAACATGATAAAAGGGACATTTTAGTTGAATGCATGCAATTTACTAAGTTTAAACATCATTATGAAAATAGTGGAATAACACATAAGTCATAAGGCTATTCATTACATAGAGCATCATAACATAAGAGGAACATATCATAAATACCCTCAAAGCATACTTGTGCAATGCATAATCCATAAATCTCCCCCATTCTAAGTAAACATCTTTAGGCCTATATTCATATTCATTACCTTTAAGATCTTGGAACCTCATATTAAAAGCTTCTTGAGTAACCATAGTTCATTAATTCATATTCTTGTTCATATTGTTGTTGTCATAGTGGGAATAAGCCTTAACCGAAATAGACCATGTGAGCTAACATGGAATCTGGTGACTCCCTCACAAAAAAGGGTTGCTCTACTTGCCTAAGGTAGAACCATACTCTTAGCTTAGGTGGATCCACTAGCTAAATAACCTATGGGGGTGCATAGTTTATGGGATAAGGAGATTGCTACTAGAAACCCGGACTCAATTAAGGTAGAAGGTTTCCATCTCATGAGACATACTTAGGGAACACGGAATCAACTAGCGTAAAAGGAACCAATTTGGAAAGCCGGACTCAACTAGCGTAAAAGCTTCCATCTCATATTCAATATCAACTCGGTGCTAAGCATTAATTCCCACGAAGTTCATATTAAGTCTTGGCGTAAGTTTATATTCATGGAAGAATTTCTTGATACTCAATCAAACAAAATTCATAAGATAGCTCATTAGATCATGCGTGAGAATAACCTTTCACCGTCCATGTCTACATATAGATTAAATAGGTGAGAAAGCCTTCCAACCTTAGAATCATCATATTGTAAGAAACACAGTAACATCATATCATAATCATGCATAAGTGTGTATAAGAGATTCTGTCACGACCCAAAAATGGACGTGATGACACTCGTCTTAACCCACCAAGACAAGTCAGCCTAAAACTCAACCATTACAATAAAATGCAGAAATTTTTATAATAAGCTCAAAAATACCCCCAAAATCTGGTTTTCACGTGTACAAGCCTCTAAAGTATTACAATTGAATCAAAAGAAAAATACAAGTCTCATATGACATTGTTTCTAGAGTAGAACAAGATCACAAACAGGAGTAAGAAGGTCTGCTGAGTTGTCAAACAGCTACCTCACAAATCTCCAAGAAGCCTCGGAAAAAAAGAGAATATATCACAAAGGTCTGGGCTAGTAACCTACAAAAAATGTAGTAGCAAGGGGTGAGTACCAAACCACGTGGTACTCAGCAAGTAAACCTCTAAACACAAGCTAAGACTCCTTACACCCCAACCGAACCTCCACAACTACAACATGCATAAAATCAGCCCAACCTGACAGGTCACAATTCACATAGCACATATCTCAATAGCAACATTCTAACAATCACATATTCTCAATAACAAGCTCAATATTTATCAATTACAATCTCCACGACTACAACCTGTTTAAAACTAGCCCAACCTAACAGTTCACAATTCACATAGCACATATCTCAACAACAACACTCTAACAATTACATATCATCAACAACAAGCTCAATATTCACCAATCAAAGTTCCATAGAAAGGCACTCACAAGACCATCATAACACAATATCAAGTTCACTAATGATAAATATGTGCAATGCAATGGAATGTAATGTCAAGTATAGTGATGCATGTCTGACCTATGATACACACCCGTTCTCTCTCAGTCCGGGACCCATGGGGGACATATTTGTCCATGCATCCATCGCAGCGCGCGATACGACCCTCGATAATAGTAACCATCGCGACGCGTGATACGTCCCTCGAAATATAGTATCCGTCGCGGCGCGCGACACGTCCCTCGAAATATAGTATCCATCGCGGCACGCGATACGTCCCTCGAAATGGTACATCTTCTTTATTTTCTTATTCTTTCTCAATGCACATAACACTTGTCAGAACCATGTCTCAGAACAATGCAAATGACATGTTCACACAAATAATGAAGAGATGACCATTTTCATAACATTGCACAATTCACAACAATACAACCGTGATACAACAAGCCTTTCAACCCAGTCTCAAACATCACACATCAATAATTAAACACATTGCCTTTTATTACCCCTTTTTCATCATTAGAAAATAATCAATATGTACAAGTCAACCCATCACCAAGTCTCATTACCCCCAAACACATATCACAAGGAAATACACGAATTCCATACACTTAACAAGGGTTTAGAAATTCACTTGCCTCAAATAGTCAGACAATCTCTCCAAGACTTGAGTCTTCCCTTTTGTTGAACTTCCAAGTCAAAGCAATATATTCACATTAATAATCATAATAAGATTTCGAAACTAACCACACTCAAATTACTATAGGTCTAGCCTAGACCCAAAAACTCGTACCCAATCTATAAATCTAAACCCATAAATGCAAACCTGGGATTTTATTAAAATCAGTTGACCCATATATACGTAGAGTTTAAATAAGTTTTAAGTTTTTTGCTACATACTAATTAACCAAGCCTTTAATGAACTGGTATTGTAACTTAAAATTTATAAAAATCTCTTTCTATGAATTTGTGCATTATACTTTAAGAGTAATAACATATAACTCAGCTACTCCATATTCACCTAGATCAAGAAGAATCAGACACTAAATTCTCTTTATTTTAGTGGCTAAGCCATCCTTAAGTAAACAACAATTAAGCATAAAAGAAATGGGTATAAAAATATATCAACAGAGAAGAGAATTTCCGTGAAGTCTTAATAATATTTTGTTTCCTCAAACTTGTTCCCCTTAACTTTAATTCATAGCTTCTATATTATATCACTAAATCCCTAATCATATACTCATAATTACACCGTTATTATTCCCATTATTGTCCAATAACACTAGTCCTCAACAAATTGATTTTTTTCTTCCTTCATCCATTTAGTATATACGGCAACAGTTATTGAAAGTATAGGTATATTACATATTAAAGGTTGAAGCTTAAAGGGGATATATTACCTGGTAGTAGATCTCGTGCCAATGGCGCAATAGGTAAAGCATCTCGACCTAGTTTTTCTTTTCTTTTCAAAAATAATTATGTATTAAAACTGATAAACCCTACTAACTTATTTCTAATACATGGGGCTAATGACATAGGGTTTTAAATAAATGATCACTTTAGCCCATTAACTGTCAATTATCTACAATTACCCATCAATTAATTAACTCAAGTTAAATGAATAATCCAAATTTCCAAAAATGACCTTTCGGGTCATTACAGATTCAACAACACAACAACTAGATCATAATCATATTCACTTCACTCTCAAAGTGTTCTTAAATCATATACATAATCTTCATAAAATATGCATAATATCATAGTTTACCCTTTCAATGATCAAAGCTCATATTGAATCAACAGATCTAGAATTCACTAAATTAGACAGGATATTAACATAATTCAAGTAGCCCAATTACTACAAGCCTAATCTCATAATGTCCTTCTTTCATCCACTAACCCACATCACAAGATCATAATTTGAACATAAAAACCATAATAAATCATTAATTCAATAATAATATAAAGCAATTAAACTATTAGAATCGTTTTTGAAAGGAACTCATGACTTTGGAATCAAACACTAGCTTTTGGGGATTTCTATCCCTAAAATTGGGGGTTTCAAGGAGCTCCATGGATGAAAGCTATCATTAGTTAAAGGACTACCATAACTTAGCAATGAAATCCAATGAATTTGAGTAGAAAACCTTGCTCCTTGAACACTAGCTCCAACTTCCTTCTATTTTTTCCTTGAAGTTCTAGAGAGAGAATTTTCTTTTGTGAGGGTGAAGTTTTGGGACTAGTTTTGGGTTTTAGAAATAATAAGGTAATTGACTTAATATTTTGATATAAAAATCCTTATATAGGTGATCTAATTTAGGATAAAATGATCTAACTTAGTTATTAATTTAAACCGGAAAACTCAAAGGGCCCCTAAACTAACTCTTCAAAATAGTCCCCAGATCACCACCCACCGAACCACTTCCACGGGCCATGGTTGGACCAACGTGGCATGCTAGTGAATCGTGGTTGGGTGACTGGAACTTGGGGTTAGGGACCCTGACCCACGACTCCTCACTAACAGACCGTGGTTGGACCCACGACACGTGCTGGTGAATTGTGGGTTGGGGTTCACAGACCTGGTTTCACGGTCTTGACCCACGATCCCTCACCCACGGGCGTGGCCTGACCCACGAGGCGTGGGTCCCCTTCGTTGGTCACTACCCAGGTAGTTTCTAGGTGTCCTCCTCAATGACCCATGGTTGGTCCTTGGGGGTCATACCTTGACGTTCCAACATGAAACCTTTTTTTTAAGTATGAGGAGTTACGTTTACGAACCTAACCCTCATGTTAAGCTCTAGTATAGCCTACTAGTTTCCGGGGTGTTACGCATTAAAACTTTTGCAATTAAAAAAAACTCATAAAACATCCTTCCTTATGTGTTAAGAAGTCTTACACTTATTCCTAAAGTACAAATTAATACCAACATTCAAATGAAAAGGGTTTCACATCCTCCCCCTTTGAGACATTCGTCCTCTAATGATGATTGTATTCTCGATATCATAGAAAACAATGATACACCCATAAAGGATGATTGTATTCTCAAAGAACCCATACAACTCATAAGTGATACCCCCAAATTACACCTCCCTAAAGAAGTATAAGTTGTCATTGCCGAATAAAGAACCTAACTTTAGGTTAGGTCGATCCCATGAGAAATATAGTCTAGACTTAGGATAATTTATGGTTATCTACTTTTAGTCAAATTACTTCCGTAAAAAGGGAAAAAGAGGGATTTGTAAGCAAAGAAATAGTTGAATGATTTGTAGTAACAACTATAAGTAATCATAATTCACAGTTAAATATCAAATATGAAATGAAAACTAGGTTACACGTGTTCCCCAAAAGTTCTTAACGTAGTAATTCTATTGTTAACATGCAAGGTTGGTAAGTTGGGTATCTCCTAAGTAATTGATTGTCAAAGTAGTAAATTTCACCATGCAACTTGATCGGTTAACGGTTGTATGCTTTACTAACCCTTACCCTTAACCCCCAGATTAGCCTTCACAATAGGTGGGTCAGGCTATTAGATAGTGGATCATCACATCTAAATATCCGTTGTTCAATCCCTTTCTCATTAGTTACTTTCTTGATTGAACAAGTAGGAACGAGGCGAGTTCTAACGTTGGCCACCATCCAAAAGAATTCAAAATGAAGAGATTAACAATACATGCATAAAGACTATTCAAGAGTAACTTAATTATTGGTTTTACGTTGTTAAATATTAATGGTTCCGACAACCTTAGTTGTCGATTTAGCTATTCATGTTTGAATTATCACAATTCATATTAGGGTTAGAAATAGTAATAATGAACTTACAATTAGAATAGATGAAATCTGAAATACTATATTTAAGATCAATAGCATATTTCATAAACCAACTTTAAGAATTAAATGCCAAAAGTATTTGCAAAATATTTTTGTCAAAGTAAAAATAAAGTATCCCAAAAGGTCTAACATCCCAAAAATGACACCTACAAGTAGTATTTATAAAAACTTAATCCTAAACCATGTAGGAAAAGGAAGTTTAGGAAATTCCGATTTGGTAGTTTCGTTGACGGCTGGAAATTTACGGCTCGTCACAAAAACGACGGCTCATAGGTGCCACCTTGCTCAGTAGTTGGCGAAAAATCTTATGGTCTTCAACGATGGTCACCACCTATGGCCCATAGGTATAATCACGGTCTATCCTATAAAATCGTGGTTCGAGTAGTGGAACTCAACTTTATGAAGTCATCGACGACCCATTAATGACGGTCCGTCAATGGACTCACGCCTTATTTGTGACCTCCGTGATTCCACACTTAATTAAACTTCCTTGATTACTTCACCCACACCAATGGCTCGCTCGTCAATTGAACGACGGCTCGTACGTGGTTTCGTTTGTTGCCATTTTCCAGCTGTTTCAGCTACGTTCAACTCCAACGGTTCCAAACCAATTTACGGTAAAATTAGGCCAGAATATAATCACATCTTATAACAAAATGTTTAAGACGCATGCAAACTTCAAGTAGAATGCATCAAAAATAACGGAAACTCACGATACATAAACACTCTCAACTTAAAATTGTTGCTTCTCCTCAGGCAACATAACAAACTTTAAACTACACTTATGTAGAAGCAACACACAAACTCAAACAATCACATGGTATTTTCTATCAATTACCCTCTTCAACTATTTTCAGCACAGTGGAAATCTTTTAATTTTAGACTTAACAATCTAACTCATGTGGATCAAATATGACATAGACACACCAGCATACATCATCACATACACAAATAACAATTACCCCAATGCTAACTCTTCGTTAATTTAACTAGTTCCCTTACCATAAAGAAATATCTTTTTTCACACAAAATTTGATGTTTTAGCTAGGCATTCAATATACACTCTCACTTATAAGTGAATTCAAGTACAGTTAGTTCTCAATATCATAAGCTTGCCATTATTTTCTCTACTTTGACTCTTAAAACTGGTAAATTAGGATCACTATAGGACTTTATTAGCTTGTAACATAGGCCCATGGTCAAGTGTGGTACATTTGGAAATTTAGTGACTTTTCTACCCTCCTTGACATTGTATTGGCTATTATACATCTTTCACAACCAGTTTTCTTGTTTTTCTACGCTTCTCCTTATGACTTTTTTAAGCACTGGCGTGACTTTGACTTTCATTCCTGCTTGTTTCATCTTTTCTTCATCTTTTTACTCAATCATTATTATTCTCTTATTTCTTTTTTATTCAATGACACCATTCACTATACTTTTTTCACATATTTTTCTTTTTCTACAAACAACTCTTTCCATACCCTTTGTTGTAGTTTTCCTTCACCATAGCAATCCTCAACTTATGTCTTTTGCATAAGTTGAGGTGCACAATTTCCCCAAAAGTACAAGGGACAAGATTACGATAACTTCTGAATTAGCCTAAGTTGAGGTTCACAATGTCCAAGGAGGGACAAGGACCAAAACAAATTTTTAGTGAAGGTTAGTTGGGTGTGTTAAAAGAAATGGTATTCATTCGGCTCAAACATTTGGATCAAAGGGAGAATCTATTTCGTTTTGGTTGCTTTTTTTATGCTTAAGTGGACTCATTATAAACAACGGCCTATGATCATTTCCTAATTTCCAATCTAAATTAACTTAGCAAGACTAACGGGGGTAAGTTTTAGATTGGCACGTACTATATGAATATATGAATAGCCTCACACACACATGGTTCATTGTTTCACTATCAAATCATTAATGCATATAGTTTAAGTTATAGCTTAATCCATGCTATCATATCAGTTCCTACCATATCATATAAATATCCAAAACATTCAACTCATCAAGGTCACATGTATAGCAAATAATCAAAATTTTGATGGGTATCATTTTTTTATGCTCTTATTCCACCATGCTTTCATTTTAGTCTACTCCTACACTTATATTATCCTAAACATGTTGGTTCAATAGAATTTAAACCAGTTCCTTGGGGGGGAAGAGGGCATGCAAGAAAACCCTAAGAATGGATTTGTGAGTAGGGTTACAGAGAGTTTAACCTATCACTCACAATCCATTCACCCCCCACCCACAAAAATATGGTGCAATTGCCCTCAATGCACAACAATTGTAAAACATTGGGTGAGACAAACTTGTGGCGCATAAGCGCCGAAAACCTTCATGAAACGAGTGGGTATGGTTTCCCGAAAGCCACTTGATCGGCAAGAGTGGTGTCATTAGAAACGCCCTCAATAGTCGCGAGAACAGTGCTCCTCGATCCAGATGCACACGAAGCAAACTCCAGAACTCTCCACTGCCTCAATTCCTCATCAAGAACAAACTGTTGCTGGGATGCCGCAAGCTGCTGCTTCTCTATTTTCTTAGCCCATCGCTCCTCATATGGATTGGTAATGGGCCAAAAGTGTGTGTGTGCTTATCAGCCGTATGAGAAGGTCAAGAAAAGGCATCTCATCTCCAAATAGAACGTAACAAAATATTACGGCCGCCTAACATAGGGGACGGAGGTATGGTAAACTCGGCCAAAATATGAGACCCGAAGGGCCCGGCGCGCACAATCCTATCCTATCCGAGTCCGAGTGCACTCAACGCCGCATCATCAATATCTAACTCATGTGAAAGCTTTGGAGCAACATCTGTTGTAGCAGCAAGAACATCAACATCAGCTCGGATCATGGCTAACTACGTCTGGAAAGTAGTTAGATCAACACTAGGCCAAGACTGGGGCCTCTCAATCAGCTTGAGTTTAAACGCATCTATCCTACGATGCATCCCCTCAATCTTCCAATTAATTGCTACCTCCATCTTTGCTTCCGACTCCTCAATAGAATTTTTAATCCTAGGCCGCATGTATTTTATAAGAGTGGCCATCTAAGTCTCAAACTTCTTGACTCGAGCATGTGGAAGTAATGCAAACCCCTAAGGGGTATGAGAACGAGATGTGCTCAGCATGACCGGCTGAAGTAGAAAGGGGAGCCTATGCATCAGGCTCTGTAGTAGTGGCAAGAATAGACACATCATCTATCGGCTCGACCCCGACATGCTCAATGTCAATAGTTGTATCATCACCCACGCGAGGTAAGTCAATTTGAATACCTTTCCTCAGAGCTACTGGGTTTGTATAATCTTTAATGAGGCCGACATCAACAGTCTTAGTTGCTCCTGTCAACTTATCAGAATGCCACAGTGGCACTTAAACCGCTCTACATAGCTGAAAAATAAGGTAGGACTCCGGAACACCCTCTCATGTATCTCCGTTGTGAGGATACGAGAGAAATCAATCTCCAAACCTACCATAATAGCTTCAGCCATCACCGTTCAATCCAAAATCACTACGTTGTCTGCATGGGTAGGGGACAACCTAGTACGTATGATGGACTCAAAAAATTTAGCTTTAAAGATCATGGTTGCCTTTCAGATAGGAAGTGTCATATCACGCACCCATTCACTGCCCTATCCGTCATCAGAAATATAGCGGTCCATCCATCTCAGTAAGGACTCTCACTGCTCGACGTCATTCTAGAAAGTCCTTCTCAAAATAATGCCGATCCTATAGTCATACTCCGCAGTATTAATTTGTAGAGTGTGTGCTGGACCATAGATAAAATAGCGGATGGTGGTCTCTGAAATGTCAACGGTGAAACCCCGCACAAATGTGGATGAGATAATGCCTTAGCTCGTGGTAGCATAGCATTTTCCACCGTCACCACGTAGGAAGCATAGAACTCCCTAACCATGTCTGAGTTGTACTTTCTCAGGTTTCCCACCATCCACTTGCACCTATGCTGGGTGAAAAAATCTTGAACATGTGGAACCGTGTGGAGGCTGCTAATAAGTATTCATCTCTCCTCAGTGATAGTCCTGGCAAACTTTTCATGTTCATCGACGAACATCCGATCCTCATATATCTGGAACATCCCACAGATGCAACACCTATTAGGCTTTATGGTAAAAAGAATCGGCTCATAACGAGTACTGGGAGGGTCATGGGAATATCTCATACTAGTGACGTCAGAAGCTGAATCAGGATTTGAATTAGAGCTTGAAGAGGAGCCGGAGTAGGAGCTAGATAGTTGTAACACCCCGAAAACTAATAGACTAAACTAGAGCTTAGCATAAGGTTTAGAGTCATAAATATAAATCCCTGTACTTAAAATAAAGAGTTTCATATTATAACGTCAAGGTACGACCCCTCAAGGACCAACCATGGGCCCTTGAGGAGGGCCAAGAGAAAACTGCCCAATATTTTTACGTACTACAGGACCCACGCCCCGTGGGTGGGTCCACGCCCCGTGGGTAGAGGTATCATGGATGGGCCAATAGTTTTTGAAAATGAACCACGCCCAACCACGATGGGT
>JAJOOD010002724.1:0-38679 GCA_029582525.1 Solanum tacnaense
ATAGGCAATAACCAATAGGTGATTTAGTTTCTTTTGCTAAAATCGTGATGAAAAGAGTTACTCAAATAACAATACCAATAAAATAATCAAGATAATAACACTATTATCATAAAATTTTAAAAAGAAATGAAAAAGTATTTAAAATATTTTATTGGATGAAGATTTTTAAAAATCGAAATGATAACACGTAAATATAATTTTCTCGTAAGCGAGCCTCTGTCCTTCTTCTTCACCATTACCAACAATGATTATGTAACAAAAGTTGTTGAAGCTGCTACTTGCAATGTTTTCACGTTGGATAACTCAAGGTGTTGTAAGGGTTATGTTACCAAATCACAAAACTTAAAGTTATTCTTGTAAATATCCAGCGGAGTTTGACGAAATTTTCGTTTGTATGATAGTGTATAAAATTGCATATTATTGGATATGAGTGTAAATATCACTTAAAATTTTGTATAATATTATATATTGAGTATAAAATATTGTGTATCAAGTTATTCAATATTGACATAATTTCAAAAAAGTATAATTACATAATTTACATTGCAAAAATATAACACAAAACTTGCATTACGAATCTTTAGCCTAAAACATAATCAAGTATACAATATTATACATCAGGTATACAAAAATATAAAAAAAACTCTTATATTTTCTTTTTCACAAAAATGTTTAAAAACTTGATATACAATATTATACAACAAATATATAATATTATACAAAATGGTAAGAGACATTTATACACTCATATACAATAATATACAATATATTATTATACATTGTTATACCCCATTTTATCCGGGTCAAAATAGTGTACAACATTTTGGTGATTTCCAAATTAATAACTAATTTAGGAAGTCACCACCTAATTATTACGGTGAATTAGGGTACCTAAAATGATTAAAGTTATGTCTAAAGTTAACTCTATTTTAAGGTCTACTAAACATGAGATTCTAGGTAAGGGTTCAATTAATCTAAAGGAAGGGGGTAAGACATCCTTTAAGATCCATAATCTTAAATTAATTAATTAGGCTAAGGTGAAAGATGAGGAAATTATTTGTAAAAGCTACGTTTTAAAACCTTTAGAATCTATAATCGAAAGGATATTTCTTGTGAAAAGGACAAATTACTTAACTACACTCCTTTACTTACCTTAATATCCATTTATCCCTACTTATTTCAAAAATTTCAAAAATCCCTTATTTTACCTATGTATCCCGTGCACAACGCTATGTATCCCGCTATGTGGAATGTATCAAACGCTATGTATCCCGTGCACAACGCTATGTATCCCGTGCACAACGCTATGTATGCCGCTATGTGAAATGTATCAAACCTAATGTATCCCGTGCACAATGCTATGTATCCCGCAAACATCATTTTTAAGGGATTTTTGGTAAATAGAAAACTAGAAGGGATAGGATGTTATTTAGTACTTATAATATGTGGTTCCTATAATTTATACAAAATTATATTGTTAGAAACGTACAAAAAGTGAAGTAGATTTTGTAAACGTAAAACTTCTTTATTGGGAAAACAAATGATGCCGAGATGAGCTGCATTTTGGATAGCCAAATTGGCTGAATTAATTGAGAAGAATTGCACTTTGTTTGGGCTATTATTAGGCCAAATTTTGGGTTTTGTATACCCAAATTGGCTGAATTGTTGAAATATTGTGGGTCTTTTCCTCTTCAAATTAATTCTTTTGAGCTTCTAACTTAATAACTAGTACTCCATAATATACATTATGTTAAAAGTTTAGCAAGTAAGAAACTTGAAATAAAGTAACGACAATAAGTAATAGTAATGATGTTGATAAAAAAATGTAATTTTAAAATAGTGAAAATAATATAATGATGATAATCATAAAAAATAATAAAGGTTACAATAATAGTAATGAATTATAAAGTATTCGACTTATTAATAATTTAGAAGCTCAACGAAATAAATTAGAAGAAAAGAGGGACAAAATTGGGTGTCAACATACATCATTATACAAAAAAAAAAAATTGAACTCGTCTTCTCCCTTGAATCTAAGCACCAGATTCATCAAAAACATTTTAAAAACTACACCAAATCACCTAAGAATTTGGATTTAGGCTTCTCAATACATAATCAATCTTTTGCAATAATCCTACTCAAAACAAAGCTTATTTGTGGAAATTTAATTTTTAAAACTTCGAGTTACAACAATGACAACCTATAAAGTTATTGCACAAATTGAGAACTTCCCAAAGTTTTAAATTTTCTAGAGATTCAGAAATTGAACCCTTTAGTTCTCCATGGAGTTAGAGAACAGCAACTACAAATTTGACTTTTTGCTAGTGAAATAATTATATACTGCAAGGTTATGTGCTACCAATTTCTTCATGAAAAGGGAAGAAATTGGTGTGATTGAGTTGTTGGGCTAATATTGAAAAATAAGTTTTCATTTAATTTATGTAGAAATTTAGACAAATTAGGTAAGAAACTAGAAAGTAAAACCTGAGCCAACTTTGGTAGGATTGTTATCATAGAGAGCAATGGCGGAGGCATGATTTTCATCAAAAAAATAAGTAAGCACATTAATAGTATTCACATATAATTAAACGGACCAAATCAAATATAAGCAACTAAATAAGATTCAAATTTATATCAACACGAAAAATAAAACATAGGAAGTTAAAAAATCATATTATGATTTTTTTTCTAGCCCTGTTGAGTATGGAAACAATGAAACTGAGGCTAGGGAAAAGAATATGCAATGTCAGCAAACTAAAATATGAAAAAAAGAGGTTGCTACATGGACTTAAACTCATGAAGTTGAGGAGTTTTGTCAAAATCGTGAATCCACTTTACCACTAAACCAAGCCTTTGACTTATGCTGAGGGGGTTCATCATTTGGTATATAACCGTATATCACTAAATCGATCTTATATATACAATGTAACTTTTCGATGAAGGGGATTCGGATGAATTCCTGAGTTCCATTTAGCTTTGCCCCTGAATTAGAGAGTCTAGTTATCTCATAAATATTTTTATAAAAAAAGATATATGAAAGTTTTGTATATTGTTATATACCGAAGGTAAATTATTATATATCGAATTGTGTTTTAGACAAAAAAATTTATAATGTAAGTTTTTAGGTACATTAATTACTACCACATAACTTAGGTAATTGTAATTTTATGAAGTATTTCCTTTTCTAAATTTACTTTGACAAGTAAAGCTGAATAGTCCCACATGCATAAAATAAAGTCTCTATTTGTTATGAGAATAGCAAAGTCTTTGACTATATTAACAAAAATATACAGTCACACACACACACGTATATATACATACGTATAATAAACTGCTTACTATTCCAAAACAAAGGATGCTGCTGACTTAAAACATCAGTCATCATTCAATACTATTAAACCTAAGTTGTTTGGACTCGAGTATAGGTGTTTGAAACAGATACAAATCTAGAAGTTGGATCCTTCATAATTTGAATTTTAAGATTTATGAGTGTGAGTTCAATTAAAAATAATTTAAATACATAAGAAATCACTTAGGAGATTGGATAGACTGATTTGCATGTAAGATCAAAGTGGACAATGCTTACCATGCTGAACTGTTAGCCCTATTGCATGACCTGACTCTTGCAAAAGAGAAAAAATTTAACCATATTCTGGTGTGAACGGACTCACTGATATTACTAAACTCTCTAAATAATGACAACACATATTTGTGTTGATGGCAGGTTTTGATCGAGCATTTGGGAGTATGGATGCACTTTAATTATGAATAAAATTCTTCCGTTCTAAGCAAAAATAAAAAATAAAAGTCAACGGTGAATTACAATGCTTATGAAGAGTAGAACAAAGAAACTTGGGAGTGGTTGAGATGGAAGTTGTTGAGAATACAATTAATTAATAAAAATATGTTCTCTAACAACTTAAGCTTTAAGATGAGATGGTCACATGTACACTTTAACATGGTATTAGAGCAAACAGTGGTCCTGTGATTGAATTTCACCGTCACCCATATCAAAAAGAATTTCCACATGCTTGATCGTCTATGAAAAAAATCAGGCCCGCACGCTAGGGGTTGTGTTGTGAATATAATTAACTAATAAACATGTGTTCTCTCTAACTGTTTAAACTTTTAGCTGAGATGGTCAGATACTTTTAACAAAAATACGTATGGTTGCATATTGAATCAGTTCCATACTCCTTTCAATAATGGTTCATCATGCTCTAGTAAATCTGATAGTTGCTTCATATGTCTTGATACGATGAATCTTCTATTTGAAGTAATGTCTTAATTCTTTGATACATTTCTTGACCCAATTATAATATATACCACCATATTTGAATGGTGTAAGAATTGTAATGATTAAATCAAATTTACTTGTTATAATTGATCATTCTTGTTTCCTAATGTTAAGCTACTTTAATCCTCTTGATACCTTTTCTTGTGCTTATGTGGTGATATATATACATCTAGTTTTTTAATGCAATTTTGGTTTCTAATATATAATATGTAATAAAGACATTTGCTATAAATGATGCCAATAATTTGAACTCCCCTTAGATCTTCCTTTTTTGATTTTGAAAATAATAATCTCTTTCCATTATAAATATTCACTCAAATAGTTTTTTTTTTTTTTTTTTACAGTTAACAAATCTTCATCCACGTACAATCTTCACAAATTTTTTAGATGTAGTGCATATTTTGGCTTCCTTTCAACTCACAATACTTTGCAAACATAAAAATCATATTTTTATGTTATAGCTATAGTTTGCATAATTGCGCTCCATAACAAATTTTATATTTGCTATGGAGCTTTTGATTTGTATAATTCTCTAGAAATATCCAATTTTATACAAATGGTTCAGTTTTGTATAAATTCATTTATACATTGTAATTTGTGTAATAAGATTTGTATTTGTATAATTATAAGAGTATAGCTAGGACGAAAATATATGTATTTGTATTTGTATATACACTTTTCTCTCGCTTTATATAAACACAAACACATTTTATACCGAAATGTATAAAATGGCTAATTGTATACCGAAAATGGCTAATTGTATATCGAATCAGATGGCAAAAAAAGACAATGTTTGTTGTGAATTACAATTAAAATAAACTATGACTATAACATTTAATTTGAATTAATAGTTTGTTATTTCATACAATTTTCCCTATTCAAAATTGGACTTTAATCTTGAACATCTTTTTTCTTCAATAAGATATCTTTTTTTCAAAATAACAATTGTTCTTCCCATTATTAATTTCTCTGAACTCTTCTGCAGGCTTGTATACATATGAACTCTTATTTAAGCAATCCAAGAGAGTTTCAAGATCCTCTTTATTTTACCTTAGATCTTGATTTGAATGTAATCACATCCGTCTTTTAAATTTTCAACTTGTATCACTCTGAATAGGGAATCTTTAGTGAACTCGGGACTGAAACAATTAGGTGTCATACGGAAGTCAACAAAGCAAACCTCGAAAGACCATGAGTAAAAAGGCAAACAAGAAATATACCAAAAGACACAAAAATTTTAACGTGGTTCGGTCAATCGATCTACGTCCACAAAGGATATGAACAATCCACTATATAAATATAAGAGTACAAAATATAGAGAGATCACAACCTCAATCAATTCACTCAGAATACATGAGAGGTTCACACAAGTGATAACATATCACTTGTGTCCCACAAATTCTTACCCTAACCAAAACTTTCAAAGCCCCTAGGACTACATGGTGAATGTTGACTAAGTTAGAAGCAACAAACCTCTATTTATAGAGTCCTAAACCTTTTGATTTGGATAAATTATTTTCTTTCATATTTTCTCTTGTAGTTCCATCTCATTACTCATAATATCTTCTTTTCCATATTTGTTTAGATCTTCCCCAAATTCTTCTTCATCATATAAATTTGTCCCAAAAATAAATTCACCACAATATAATTTTTTTTTATTATATTGTTTTGATTTGTTATCATTAAAATTAGGGAAAAATGTCTGAAATATATCCGAACTTTGGCCGAAATTGTTGTTACGTTACCGAACTTTGAAAAGGACCTTTTACCCTCCTGCACTATTTAATAGTGTATTTTAAAGGTATATATGTGCCCATCATAAATATTACATAATTATAAATAGTAATGTGTCCACATGGGCACATATATACCTTTAAAATACAGTATTAAATAATGCAAGGGTAAAAGGTCCTCCATAAAGTTTGATATTGTAACAACAATTTCTATCAAAGTTGGAGTATTTTTCAGACCCTTTTCCCTAATTTTAATGATAACAAAACAATAAATAGCTATATATATATATATAGGAACTTTCACATATAGCCACTCAAAAATAGCCTAATTACACTCTATAGTTATAGTTTGATAATTACAATTCGTAGCTACCTGTTATAGGGAGGAGATAAGCGAGAGAGATTGAGAGAGAGAGGAGAGAAGCGAGTGAGAGAGGGCAGAGAGTGGGAGAGATGTGAATTGTATATGTATATCAGTTAGATAATTGTATATTATACATATGTATTTGTATATATGGCAAGCGAGATTGGGAGAGGGAGGAGAGAGGCGAGCGAGAGAGGGCAGAGAGTGGGAGAGAGGTGAATTGTATATGTATATCGGTCAGATAATTGTATATTATACATATGCATTTGTATATATGGCAAGCGAGATTGGGAGAGGGAGGAGAAGCAAGCGAGAATGGGAGAGGGAGGAGAAAGGCGAGCGAGATTGGGAGAGGGAGAAGAGAGGCGAGCGAGAGAGGGCAGAGAGTGGGAGAGAGGTGAATTGTATATGTATATCGATTAGATAATTGTATATTATACATATGTATTTGTATATTCTGGTGAATTGTACAAATACAAATGTGACTAATTATACAAACTCGAAGTCAACCCACATAATTAATGTATAATGTTAGTCGCGAGTGGTAATTATAGCAAACTATAGCTATGATGAATAATTAAGTAATTAATGTATAATAAGTTTGTTTAACCACATAATTTTTTCACATATATATATATATATATATATATATATATATATATAATCATTTTAGTTAGAAAAGAATTGTCACTTCGTAAAAACTCTGATTAAAACATCATTCAATTTTATTGGATATTTTGGTAATTGATCAATTTTACACCTAAGCTCTTTTCATAGCTTTAGTATAGTATGATGATTATTAGGGGTAATAACTGATAACGATATATATCTATATTAAAACGCAAATGCTTAATCAATAAGATATCATAACATGGGAAAAATTATTATTTCTAGATCCACCGAAGGACGTATATACCATCTTTTTCCATCAATTTATTACTCCCGATGTCTCTAAGTATTTGTCCATTTTTTTTTTTTCGTTATCTCTAATTAATTATTTGCCCATTTTGACAAATCAAGAAAGAACATTTTTTACCTATTTATACCCTCATTACTTAATTTGGTAAACTCACTATGTCAATCAGTGTTTTCTTAACATGTGTGTCAATTCAAAAGTGAACAAGTAATTAGAGACCGAGAGTAGTTTTGATATAACATTTATTTTTCATTTAAAAATGTTGTTAAAAGCACACATCAAGGCAAAATAATGGACCAAAATATTGACAAGTATGAAAACTATATTTCACACAAAAAAAAAAAAAAGTCCTAGCTAGCGGCAACAATTAATAATGTATTAATTGCAACTGTAAACCCCATGCATTGGACCCCATAACATTAATTTCCATTACTTCCCACCTATCCCCCTTTGACATAAAACCTTGCCATAATGTCCATTATCTAACTCCATATATATTATTACACTTTTTTGTACTCATCATTATACTCATCATCATTTTATGACAAACCAATTTTGTCAATATATTTCTTGAGATATTTTTAAAAAATTATTTTGGTTGGATATGGAGATAGAGGTGACAAGTAGTAGTAGTGATATTGAAAAAGGTGTAATCCATAGTCAAGGTGTTGCATATTTAGTATGGGAAGATTTAACAGTAATGTTGCCAAATTTTGGACAAGGACCAACTAAGAAGTTGTTACATGGATTAAGTGGTTATGCTGAACCTGGTAGAATTATGGCTATTATGGGTCCTTCTGGTTCTGGAAAATCTACACTTCTTGATACGTTAGCAGGTTAGTTTGTATGCTCTTCGATTTAATGGTACATATTATATCTTGGAATCGGATATTTACATTATTTGTAAGGTTTAGACAGATGGAAAGAAATTATCTCACGTTTAAATCCTGATCGATCTCGTATAGTTATGGAATATGTTTGAGCTTTGTGTTTGTTTTTGGTAGTATTTTTTTGTCTTGTTTCCTATTTTGATCAAGAATGTTATTTGTGAAAGGGGATGTAATGTATATTTCTAGTTGAATAAAAATACAATGCTTCTATGTCCTATTTTTAATAGGGTATTTTGGGTAGTTTGAAGGATCTAATTCCCTATGTTTAGCAAAAAATAATAAATTAAAGGGTTCATGTGAAAATAGTTGAATAGACATATTATTGCAGATCAGGAGATTTTGGTTTTGTAACCTGTTACAAATTTGTTTTTAGGTTCATGATTTTTCATTTTTTTTTACACATTAAACATCTAGAAATATCATTTTTTTCTATTCAATTTACAAGTGGTCATAAGAGATCATTTCCTATTGCAGATCTGTGTGTAAATAAATATATCCTCCGTTGATTCCATATTAACTGACTTTTTGGGGTTTTTTCATAGTTCAAAATAAGTGAATTGTTCAAAGTTTTTCCATATTTGCCCTTTATTTACATTTTCTATATGATAAGTTCAAGAGAATTAATTGTTCATATTTATGATTTTACTTTGAATTATTTCTATTTTTAAGACTAGTTTGACAATAAGTAAAAGGGTAAACGTGGAAAATAATATTTAATTTATATCATAAACTTTTCTTAATAGGTGTGCATCGATTTACAAATTCAGTTAATAAAATTGAGATGCCCTTTAATTAAATGTCTGCAAGGGTAGTTGGGCATTCATTAAGCTTTGTCTTTGACCACATACTACGACTGGTTTTCTGCTTTAAAATTGGTAAAATTCTATGAATTTTTTCTCCCTTTATCTGGAAAATAAGAATACTGGAAACATATATTTTTCACATTTAATAATGTTGTTTGTGTTAAAGTAGAGTCAGTTATTAAACCCTTAACTAGAGGTCTCGGTTCGAGCTCTGAATATGGAGAAAATTCGTTTGGTTGGGAGTGCCACGCACCTCCAATGGGCCCCGTAGAACATGATCTGAATTTAATTGGGGCTTCAATGTGGACTCCAAACACCACACGGGTGGGAAACCAAAAAAAATATTATAGTTAGTTAGACAAAATGAACATTCCCATTCCTATTATATTTGGTTTAAAAAATACTCCCTCTGTTTACTTGTCCACTATTTCAGAAAATAAATTTTTATTTTTTATTTGTCACTTTTAATATATTAAGAAAAGACAATTATTATTCTTTTATAGTTTAGCAGTATTAATTACTTATTCTCCAAATCGTTTTCCAAAACCTAATACTAAACATCAACTAATAGGGATACTGTGGTGAAATAAACATAAATGTGTTAAGTTCAAATGTAACAAGTAAAAGTGCACGGAGAGAGGAATTCTTTGCAATTTGAAGTTTTCAATTTGCTTGGAATGAATTCAGAAATAATTCATAACACTATGCATTGAATTCATATAAATGTTTATATATTTACAAAATAAAAGATGAAGTTTGTTGGACTAGGATCTTTTCAATGAGTAAACTACCTAATCTGCTGAGGATAGGATTAGTAGTGTTATGAATTTTGATGATAAAAGGTAAAACCAATATAAGAACATAGCCCAAAAAGAGTGAGAGCCCCGTTGTGCCTGAACTCTGTTACACCACAAGGCGTTGTCTATGAGTTGGGTTGTTTGGGAATGCATCCCAAATCAAGGGGTCCAAGGCTAAATACGAGCAAGAGACCGATAGCAATAAATAAATCAATAAATATATGATAAGAACATAAATCTGGTTTTCAATTTATCAAAAGGAATAGGTATAGGTATTCCCTTGGTTCTTGATAACTAAAAGGTATATTTCCTCTGTTTAAATTTGTTTGTCTTGCTTTCTTTTTAGCTCGTTTCATAAAGAATAACTTTTTTCCTTTTGTGACAACTCTTTATTTCTAACGTTCCACATGACATGTTTAAGACCATAAGATTAAAGAACATTTGGGTACATGCTATGTATCTTTAGTTTATGATCACAATATTTAAAAGTCATATTTACTTTCTTAAATTCTGTGTGTCAAAACCAGACAAACAAATTGAAACAGATGGAGTATCTCGTCTTTGGGTGATGTCTTGATCTCTATACTCTTAGCTAGAGCCTTGATAATTCTCTTATCATCTCCTTTTTATCTATTCCCTTCTTTAACTTCTATTTTTTGTTGTCATACCAATAAGATAGGTACAAATTAGAGCTGTTTCTTGTGGAATATGCATGTTTGCATGCTAGACAATCCAAATTCTGAATTTGTTGGTTGAAAGTGATAAGAGGGGAAATGAAATTCACTTCTTGTGATTATATATTACATCCACACTTTGCTAAATCATATATATCTTGGTTTGAACTGCAGGTAGACTGTCGACTAATGTCGTAATGACTGGAAATATCCTTCTCAATGGGAAGAAGAGGAGGTTGGACTATGGTGTTGTTGTAAGCTATCCTGATTGAACCTTTTTAATCTGTTATATATACAACATTTTAGGCACTTTGAGTATTTGCCATAAGCATCCTGTTTCGCTTAAGCAGGACGTGTACTTGTGCTAGTTTATGTAATAATATCTGCCTACTATCTTTTGTTCCAATATAGATGGAAACGCGGGATTGATTTCTCAAATGGTCTCTAAGCTAATATGTATTATCTCAGAAAGTCATCTTTCTTTTTGATTTTCAACAAAGAAAGTGACTTCCCGAGATGATAACTATTAACTGAGTGACTACCTGAGTAATCAACTCTGGATAACATGTCGAAGCTACAGAATCTCTTTAAAGCACATTTCCATTATCTCCCTTTAAAGCACTAATAGAGAAACATTTCCATGTGAATGTTTCAGGCTTATGTTACTCAAGAGGATACACTGTTGGGAACTCTAACACCTAGAGAAACAATAATGTATTCAGCACATCTTCGACTTCCAACAAGCATGACGAAAGAAGAGGTAGACGATATTGTGGAGGGAACAATAATGGAAATGGGGCTAGGAGATTGTGCTGATAGGCTGGTAGGAAATTGGCAAGTGAGAGGAATAAGTGGTGGGGAGAAAAAGAGATTGAGCATTGCACTTGAAATCCTTGTACGACCTCGTATACTTTTTCTTGATGAACCTACCACTGGTCTTGACAGTGCCTCAGCATTCTTTGTTGTCCAAGCTCTTAAGAATATTTCACGCGATGGAAGAACAGTTATCTCGTCAATTCATCAGCCTAGTAGTGAAGTTTTCGCCTTGTTTGATGACCTCTTTCTGTTGTCTGGTGGAGAGGCTGTATATTTTGGAGAAGCACAATTGGCAGTACAGGTATGGCGCGCAATATCTTAATGAAGACGAGCACATTTACAATTGTTCTTTCTGATGAGAATGAATTTAACGTATGCATATTGTTATTGATATTTCAGTTCTTTGCTGAATCTGGATTTCCTTGTCCAAGTAGGAGAAATCCATCTGATCATTTCCTACGTTGTGTTAATTCGGACTTTGATGTCGTTACAGCCACACTGAAAGGATCACAAAGACTCCGGGTATGACTTCTGTTGAAACATAATATTATAAAGTAATAAAAAGCGTGCTAGCTCTTTGTTAGAGCTTAAACTTTTAGATGAAATGATCACAGACTTCAACAACTGCTACTATAGCTATGCAGTCTTAACACCTTTTATTATGATTTCTGATGGATGTGTAACTATTTGTATGACAGTTTTTTACTCCCTCCGTTTAAATTTGCTTATCTTAGTCCGTTTAAAAGAATCTTTTCTTTTTTGGCAATTCTTTAATTTCAACTTTCCACATGACATGTTTAAGACCACAAAATTAAAAGGACATTTTAGTGCATTCCACGTATCTTTGATTTAGAATTTTTCTTTACTTTTTTGAACTTTGTTCCAAGTCAAAACCAGACAACCAAATTTAAACGGAGGAAGTATATCAGCTTTTAACTTCAAGATGAAGCTGGCTATTGATTCCCTTCAAGTGTCAGGATTTAGACTTGTTGATGGTAGTTTTGTGAAGCACTGGCAAAGCCTTCAACATATGTTTACCGTGTTAGCAAAGACTCAGTGTTACATAAATGGAAAGTTTTATGTTAAACATGATCGAGGTGTTACGTAAGAGCTATGATTCCCGTCACAAATACACTGAAAACCTATGGACTCAAGTGGTGGATTTCTAGTTTTTCTGTTGGCAATACAAAAAATCAGAAACTTGAGGACTAAAGCCACTTTAATACAACTTTTGTCAGTATAGTTTTACTCTTTTTTCTATCTTTGATATCAATTAATTACTAATTCATACTAACCTGTCATTTGTCTTACATAATTTTGGATCATAGGTTGTGTATCCTTTTCTCAAAACCATATACTCAAGAGAGATAATCTTTTTTTTTTTTTTTTAATGCAGGAAACACATAAAAGTGACTACTTAATGAACATGGCAACAGCAGAAATAAAAGAACTGCTTGCAAGCAAATATAAGCACTCACCATATGCAACGAGGGCCAGATCACGGATGCGAGAACTCTTAGCCACTGTTAGTTTCTTGTCCCACTCTGCATATGTGATTACACTTTATGATCCTCTTTTCTTTATTTTACTGTTTTTCTCTTAAAGGAGTTACTGAAATGTAGGGTGTGCTAAACGCCGCATTTGGATTCATATGTGCTGATACTTCTCATATGATCAGTACTATTCAGTTGACAGACTACAAAAGATGTCGTGTAGAATGCTTTCATCACGGATGCATAATTTGTCGTTATAACAACATTGACATACTTTTAGACAATGACCATTCTGTTAACGATGATTAACATCAATTGGAGGAGCTCCTAATGCATCCTTTTGTTTGCAGCAAGGTGTTGATATTGAGATAGTAAAAGGAAGTCAAGCTGGTTGGGGAAAGCAACTTTTGACATTGACGCGGAGATCATTTGTAAACATGTCAAGAGACAAGGGATATTATTGGTCTCGTATAGTAATTTATATTATTGTAGCTTTTGCCGTTGGTACCCTCTTCTATGATGTTGGCACTAGTTACACGGCAATCTTGGCTCGGGGAGCTTGTGGTGGATTTATCACCGGCTACATGACTTTCATGTCCATTGGTGGCTTTCCATCCTTCATAGAAGAAATGAAGGTAAACATCCATTTCCTATATATGATCCTAATTTTCAGTCGAAGATAATTTTATCCGACTCCCAAGTACAATTTTGAAACATTTTGGACTGATACTATATCTCATTTTACAGGTTTTTACCAAAGAAAGGCTTAACGGGCACTATGGTGTTGCAGCTTTCGTATTGGCAAACTTCCTCTCATCCTTTCCATTCTTAGTTGCAATTTCACTCCTCACTGGAACCATCACCTATTACATGGTGTTTCGGGCTAGATTCTTCCGTTATGTGTTTTTCTGCTTAAATCTTTTTGGTTGTATCGCTGTTGTTGAGAGTTGCATGATGATTGTAGCTTCACTTGTTCCAAACTTCTTAATGGGAATCATAACAGGAGCTGGTGTCCTTGTAAGTTACAACTGCTTAACACACTTAATTCTCTTCTCATCTTATTTTATCTACTACACTTGTCAAGTAATTTTACTCGTCGCATTGCCTTGTACAGGGAATCATGATGATGACTGCTGGATTCTTCCGTTTACTGCCAGATCTTCCCAAGCCAATTTGGCGCTATCCAGTTTCATTTATTGGCTACGGGGCATGGGGTTTACAGGTATCGATAACATCTATCACATACATAATCTATGGACAAAATGAAGACTATAAACAGACTCTTGTGTATTAAGAATAGTTTTGACGATGACATATATAATACTATCGCAGGGATCATACAAAAATGACATGATTGGACTTGTATTTGATCCACTAATTCCTGGCGGAGAGAAACTAACAGGGGAATATGTGATCACGAACATGTTCAAATTGTCGTTGGATCACTCCAAATGGTGGGATTTACTTGCATTATACTCCCTCATCGTGATGTACAGGCTTCTATTCTTTATAATTCTCAAGCTAAAAGAACGAGCTACACCATTTTTCCGATCAATGTATGCAAAGAGAACGATGCATAAACTCAAAAGGCGTCCGTCATTCAAGAGGAAACCATCTTTATCCTATTCAAAAAGACAACATGCTCTCAGGTCATTGTCTTCTCAAGAGGGTCTTAGTTCTCCAATCCCATAGAACTACAAGAAAAAATCAAAGATGTTGTCATCTCATTACTGTTAATAATATCTCAGAAGTTCATGAAAATTAAACTTAAATTGTCCTTAGGTTTCATTTGTTGAACCATGACAATAAATTTGCTTCCATTAAAGAGCCAGACAAGTTGTTGTATCAATCATCACATATATATACAATAGAAGTGTCCCTTCTTTTGCTGTTTACCTAAATTGAAATTACTATATGTCTAACTAGCATGTTTTGTTGTTGATGAGTGTCATTGCCTTGAGCATAAAAAATATCAACGGGTTGATCGATGTGTGTCAGATACTTCAAAAGTAGTACATTATATGGCACGGGTGTGGCAACATATTTGAAGAGTACGAGCAACGTAGCTCTTCATCAATAAGTCTTTGAGAGACATTAAATCATTTTCTTGGTATTCCAGTAGTGTTGTTTCTTTTCTAACCTTCTGTCCTGCCTTGGCTTATGGTATTGGAAAATGTGACTATATTTTTGGAAATTTTGGTACATATAGATGTGTCTTCAATCTTCTGAAATTATGTTTCAGTAAATCAAATTTTTGGTACCACTTAGATACACATATTTATCTTTGTTGGTTATGGAATACAATGTTTAAATAGCCAACATTTGCAGCACATACTAACAGATAATATACTGAGCCTTCTATGTTAGATACTACTGAGGTGTGCAGAGGTGAACCCAAGATTTGAAGACTTTGGGTGCACTAATATATAACCTTAGCTCAAATACGAGCTCTAAGCTAAACTTAAAATAAAAATAATAGAAAAAGGCCTTTAGTTGGGTTTGAACCCTAATCTCAAGGGTGATATTTCTAGCTTGTACATTGAGCTGTCAAAATGGGTTTGGCCCGCTAGGCCGGCCCAACCCAACCCTTGAATTAAGTGGGGTTGGGCTTAATTTTTTTGGCCCAGTTAGGAACAAGGCTTTTTAGCCCAGCCTTATCTGGCCCGCTAGCCTCGTAGGCCCAACCCGCAAGCCTCAGAGGCTAGCCTGTGGGATATGAATATTTAAAAATATTTTTTATATATATTTTTAGTAGTGTTTTATTTGTAAAGTTTTTATCAATAAATATTTTTAAAAATAAAAAATCAAGTCTTTTAAACTAGCTAGTTTTTTTGTGGGAGGAATGGTGGAATGATCAACATTTTTCCGCTAAATCTTACGTTGACTATTATGTATTTTTGTATGTATTCACCGAAGTGTGTGATTCATAAATGTATTTTTTAAGTATTCACCAAAGTGTGTGATTCATAAATGAAAATTTGTATGTATTGATGTCGTGTTCATAAACATCAACGTTCGATACTCTTAGATACTCTTTCTAAGAGAGTAATATTGTTCATTTTTTTCTTGAAGGGCACACCCGTCCCAACCCGTGGCCCGCTTAGAGCTGGGTTGGGCTGTTATTTTATAGGCCTCTTAATTAAAAGGGCCAGCCCGTCCCAACCCATTTAACTCTCTAGCCCGTTAGGATTGGGTTGGGCCAGCCCATTTTGACAACTCTACTTGTACCAATAGCACGAGGGCACTTCTATGCATCTCATGGGTGCACTGTTAAATATATCCTAATTTCTACTAGTTTTTCAAAATAAATATACATATATACATATAATTTTTTTGGAAGTTAGCGCGCGGATGAATGTGCACTCCTTCTCCATAGTGTGGGTCCGCCTCTGGAGGTGTGGTAGGATGGTTGAAATTCTTCCATTATTAACAAATGTCTCAGGTTCAAGCACTATGAATGCAGAACGCTTGTAAGAAGTCGAGTGTGTTTGGTACGAAGGAAAATGTTTTTCATGTAAAAGTTTTTTGAAAATCTTGGAAAACAAATTGGTTTGTAACTTATTTCTCATGTTTGGTTGGTGAATGAAAAATATTTTCTACCGTTTGATTGGTGAATGAAGAATATTTTTCAGAAAACATCTTTTATTATTGGCTAGAGTAGGAAATACTTTTTAGAAAGATAGTTTTTGACCCAAAAATCAACATGGATGACCAATCCGAGATCCAACCACGACACATGAATCGGGACATAACTCTGACGATCGATCCGAGATCCGCCCTCGACACTCAACTCAAGACCTAACTCCGACTCCTGACTCGACATCGGACATTCGAACTGGGATCCGACCCCAAAACACGAACTTGATGACAGTACGAGATCCGACCCCGCGATCCAAGCAAGGACCTGACCCTGACTCTCGATCTGGGACCTAACATTAGAACTGGACCCGACCTGACCTCGACACCAACATCCAACCGATTCGGAATCCGACCTTGAGACCCTACTTAAGACCTAACACCAACTCTCGACCAAGGATCCGATATTCAAACTAGACCGTACCTCAACCCAACACCTGAATTTAGGCACGATCACAATGGTTGATTCGAGATTCGACCCTGATATCCGACTCAGAACCGAACCGCTGGGCTTAATATTCAAACTGGATATGACCCTGACCGTAACCCCAACACCAACACTGACATCCGACCTTGATGATTGATTCAGTGAAAAAGAAAACGTTATTGCTATAAATGGTAAATATTTTTTGCTATTGTATTTAAGGCAATACATTTTCTTTGCATGGAATCAAAGCCTTTCGTTGATTTAGTGATGTAATCAATGTGTCTACTTGGCACCAAAGAACTCCAAATCCTGGATTCGCCTCTGGATGCGATGTATTGGTATCGAAGCGTTGAACGATGTATCAGGACAAGTGTGTCTTGTATCAACAAAAGTAATGTATTGAGACGCGATGTAACAAATGTTGAGTGATGTATCTGAAACAGGATGTGATGTATCAGGCAGTTGAGTGATGTATTGGGACGCGATATATCGATATGTTGAGTGATGTATTCGAAATCCTTAAATTTTAAGGAAATTTTGTAATTTGAAAAAAAAAGTAGGAATATAATATAATTAACTCTTAATACTATGAGATTTGTGTAAAATATATATATTTAATCGATTTGATTTGAATCGACTTTTAATCAAACCATGAACACCCCTCCCAGAGATAAGTTGGAATTTTTTTTTTAATAAACCGACCTCCCATATCGTTTTCTTATCACCAAAATCGAGAAAACTAAAAGTTGGTTTCTTTAATTATTTATTTTTTTTACCAAAATTATATTATTTTTAAATTCTATGGCCAGTGCAACACTGTCCTATCAAATTAGCACATGGAGTCTGTTGTATATATATTTGGCTAACTTTAAGACTTGTACTCATACATTTTCTTGGCCAAGTTAGATTTTTTAGTCCTTGTATCAACTTTTTCCTCTTTTATATATACAAAAATAGTTTAACATGTTCTTGGCTTCTAACTACTTTTGAAAATCGAACCATTGTCACTTGACTGTAACAAGAGGAGCTCAGTTACCGCATCGTATATGGAGATAGAGGTAGCAAGACTAGGTGGTGATGTTGAAAAGGGAATAGAGAGTAGTGGAGCCTACTTGATTTGGGAAGATGTAACAGTTGTGTTACCAAAATTTGGAGGAGGAAAAGGGCCAACTAAAAGATTACTTAATGGATTAAGTGGTTATGCTGAACCTGGTAGAATTATGGCTATTATGGGTCCTTCTGGCTCTGGAAAATCTACACTTCTTGATACGTTAGCAGGTATCTCTCTATTTCTATCTCTAAATTTCATATTTGTCGTTCCGATTCTTTAAAAATGTTGACATCTGTGTAGTGTAGTGGTGAATATGTAGAACTTTTACTAGGTGGGGTTTGAAAAATAAAAATTTAATACGTGGAGTTTGAACTTGAAACCAATCTGGTGAATTTTTGAAACTCATAAATCAGTAAGTCACCCTCTAGGCTTGTATCTAAAGAATTTAATATATATATAAATATATACGTAACAATTTTTTTTTATCTTACATATACATGACAACGTTTTGCCAAAGGGGTTTGAGTGACACCCTAACAACTCCCTAGATGTGTGTCGGATTCTCTAAAAATCAGGAGTGAGGCCACCTTGTGATCAGGGGTTTATCAAACCTTCTTCGATGGAAAATTATAGTACTATTTATATATTGTTAAAATATATATATATATATATATTGTAGATGTGGAACCTCTTTTGATTAATTCATGTGTTTACTTTTTCAAATTTAAACTCTCTTAGTGAAAATTCTAGCTCTGTCACTGCTAAAAATAATGTTTTTTTTTATAATTAATAAATGCAACACGTTTTTAGAGAATCTAATAGCAACATAGGAGCAATATAATCATTTTTTCAGCTCTCAATTATGCGTCTCCTTTACTATCCAAACATTTGCTAAAAACTGCCAAACTTTAGAGTCCGATAGCTTTATTACGTTTCCTCCAAAATTAAAAGAATTTCACATATTAACTCGATTTTATTAACCGTTGTAATTCGAAGCTACCTCTTTACATTAAAAAAAGAAGAAGGCAGTTTTTGGTATATAAAATTGATATAGCTATCCTTCTTCAACACAATAAAGGGATCATTGATGGATGCTTATCCATAATAAATATGTGTAATTATGGGCATATTTTATTATTTTCATATTCATATACATTGTCGACCACATTTCATTGACTTATTTTGCTTACCCATGTCATACGAAAAGTTGAATATAAAAATTATTAACAAAAAAAGGAGGCGTTTTTTAGATGGATTAAAAATAAAAATAATTAAACAAATTAAAACGAATAGAGTAAATGACTTTGACCGTTCATAATAGTAATAAAGCAGATTCATACTTATATCAACTTTTTTTTGGTTGTTGTACAACATTTAAATATTAAATATTAATTTTAGTACTTTATTTGTTACTGTTTTTGCCAAAACCTTCAATTCACACTTCACAATCACTTTGAATTCATAGCTTCACATTATACAAAACGTCAAAATCTCAAGTAATTAAAAATCCTATTCCTCTTAATTTCTCTTTGTGTTGCACTTCTATAATTCTTTTCATGTTAGTTATTATTGATAAACCATATCTTATTGAGTTAACATATTTAAAAATAAAAAATTAATACACTGAATTGATAATACATAAAACTAAACTGAATCGATCGATAAACGAACCCTAATAAATTAGTAACAATTGCAAGGACAGAACATGGGATAGGGTCCTCCTGTTATTGGAAATTAATGAATTGAATTATCACAAATGTTTTGTATATACTATATAGATCATTTATTCTGTTCATTATACACTTGGAAACTTTTAAATGGGATATTGATAAAGTGATTAGCTGGTACTTCATTAATATGTGAATTTTATTGTTATCTCTGACTGGTAGTATGGAGGTAGATAGAAAATTATAAATACGGCATTATTGATGCAGTTGCTCACCTAATTAATACTCCGCTCATTCCAATTTATTTATAAAAAAAAAGCATTTTAATAAATTTTTAATTTTGATTTTTCACTTGATATTTTTATGATAATAGAATTAAATATTATTTTAATACGTTTGACTTAATCTTTATTAAAAATTATAAAATCCAAAAAAAATCTCTACTTTTTAAATTTCATAAATTGAGATTGGGGATGGAGTACTATACTGTAAACTATCATGTAGCTATAGATCACTATCCTATGCGTATTTATTATCCTCTAAGTATAATATTAAATTAATACTATAGTATTTATTTCCATTTGCCTACTTCCCTACAGGCTACAGCTATAAAACATAGAGTAAGTCACACACTTTAAAATAAATAAATCAGGGTCATATATAATATTCATTGTTCTCAATTTATAATACATTTTTTTAGTCTGTTTCAAAAAAATAACAGATTTTTATATTTAATATTTTCTTCGTTTCATATTACTTAACCTCCTATAATAAATTATTTCAATTTATGAAATCAAAAGAATTTTATCATTTTTTCCTTTCTACCATTAAAATAGCTACATAAAGTAGTAATATTCATTAATAAGATTAGCTTAGTAAAATAAACTTCCATTTTTTGAAAAACAATTAAGGATGTGTCAGGTCAACAAAAACTAAGTGATACTCTATAAAACAAAGGAGTAACAATTTAATTTTAAACTTTCACTTAATCCTTAATTAATGAGATTATTTAAGATCCTTATTTTTATGATCTACAAGTTCCAAATATGTTATCGTACCGATATCGAATTCTCCAACAAAAAAAAGTACAACTTATAAAGAATCCAAACAATGTTTTCAAAAAAAATAATCGAGCAACATAGTGAAGATGATAATGTTAAGAAGTCCACATTGATAGAGGGATGCAAAATTGATCTCCTTATATGGACTAAGATAAATTTTCCCTCAAGAACTAAATTTTGAGATTGAATTAGATTCAGGTGTCATATTTTTACATTATATCAGAATCAGGCTTATCACAATTGTTGTTCACCGATTTATAAGTGTTTCACGCTCAAGTTGAAATCTGGGCATGCAGGGAATTGTTAAGAATCCCCACATCGGTAGAAAGATGAAAAATTGGTCTCCTTATATGAACTTGGACAAACCTCCCTCATGATCTAATCTATGAGGTTGAGTTAGGCTCAAGTGTCATACCTTTATAGATAATACTGGAATTAAGGTATTATAGACCTCCCTTCAATCGTCACCCTTGATTTGGCCCCTTATAAATCTTTTGATGTAACTTAGTGATCAATAAAAATATGAAGATGAATTAAATGATAATTTAATTTGTTATAAATCTTTCGATGTAACTTAGTGATAAATAAAAATATGAAGATGAATTAAATGATAATTTAATTTGTTTGACTTAACAGGAAGACTCTCAGCAAATCTTGTTATGACTGGAAATATTCTTCTCAATGGAAAGAAGAGAAGGCTTGACCATGGTTTTGTTGTAAGTTCTATATATCCAAACTAACTTCATATTATATTTAGGAACAATTATCGTGATTTTTTTAATTTAAAAATAATAATTATATATATCATTTTAAATGACAATCTTTTTTTTCAATTTAATTACCCTTAATAGTTACTATTATTTTTTAACACTATAAACACCTCAATTATGAAATGATGTTATGATTAATTATAGTAATAACACACTAATATCGTAAATAACTATTACCTACTTCTCAAATTATTTTTCCTTATTTTAAAAATAGGTGCCTCAAATTATTCGTCATTTTAAAAGTTTAAGATAAAATTAATTAGTTTTTCCACACTTTATCCTCGCTCGTAATTGTTCTTCAATACTACAAACATCTCAAACAAATAGAATGTATATTCACTGAAGAAAAATTATATCTTAAAACATAAAATAATAAAATAGTCAAAATCCCCTCCTAATTAATATCTTCTTCCACGTACGTGTGCAAAAGATAAATATGACAAATAATTTAAGACAGAGAGAGTAATTACATTATTAATGTAGTATAATGATACTTTTCCATCCTTATATATGTATATAATGTGTATATTATATGTATATTCTTTTTACACGATATGTATATATAAGTTGATACTATGACTAATAAATATTTGCAATTACATGTTATTATACCAGGCTTATGTGACACAAGAAGATATACTAATGGGAACTCTAACAGTAAGAGAAACTATCCAATACTCAGCTCAATTAAGGCTTCCAAGCAACATGAGTAAAGATGAAGTAAATGAGATTGTAAACAATGTGATAATAGAAATGGGATTAGAAGATTGTGCACAAAATTTGATTGGAAATTGGCATTTAAGAGGAATAAGTGGTGGTGAAAAGAAGAGATTAAGTATTGCACTTGAAATAATAACACAACCACAATTATTATTTCTTGATGAACCTACAAGTGGACTTGATAGTGCTTCTGCCTATTTTGTTGTTCAAGTACTTAAGAATATTGCATGTGGTGGAAGGACTATAATATGCTCTATTCATCAACCAAGTAGTGAAGTTTTTGCACTATTTGATGACCTTTTCTTGCTCTCTTCTGGTGAAACTATTTATTTTGGAGAAGCTAAATTGGCAGTAGAGGTAAGACAAGTTTATAAGTTGGTCAAACTGATTTATAGGTATTTTAGCTTATTTACGTGTTTGGTAAATATCTAAGGTGCTTATAAGTCAGAAATCAATCAAAAGTCATAAGCTGGTCATTCCTAACTTATGACTTTTCCAGCTTATAAACACTTTTGATTTGATCAAGTTTTTTGATTAGTTTCTTATTACTCCCTCCATCTCATTTTATGTGACACTTTTCGAATTTCAAGATTCAAACAAGTTAACTTTTTACCGTAAATTTTTAATAGATCTTTGAAACATTTTGAATTATCAATTATTGTAATTTATAGTACTTTTTACGTAGTTTACAAATATATAAATTTCATTTCAAAAAAAATTGAAGATTTCATGCGCAAACTTAAATTGTTTGACTCTCGAAAAACGAAAAGTGCCACATAAATTGGGATAGAGGGAGTAATAATTTTTAATATTCTCAAATACCCTTTCGAAATTCATATTCAATGTTCCTCTTTTTCTTTTTAAAGATACTTTTAAATTCATATTTTTGGTAAAAAAAAAAAAAAAAAATAAAAGGTATTTTAGTCATTTTAACAAAAGAATAATATTAAAGACTTATTTTTTATTTTAGGACTTTTACTAAACACGTAATTATTTATTTATAAAACAAAATTTAATTATTTTTTTATTATATGTGTTTGCAGTTTTTTGGTGATTCAGGGTTTGCATGTCCAACTAGAAGAAATCCTGCTGACCATTTTCTTCGTTGCATTAATTCAGACTTTGATGATGTTACTGCCACTTTAATAGGATCAAGGAGAATAAATGTACGTATGCTATAATAAGTTGTAGTATATAGTTTGATTCTCGAGAAGCGGAGCGGAATGTGACAGGTAAAAAAGTGAATTGGAGGAAGTAGATAATATTGTTGAATTATGTTATTTGTAAATGCAGGATATGAAAGAGTCATCAGGTTCACTAATTTATTTGCCAACATCAGAGTGTAGAGTAAGGCTTATTCAAAATTACAAATATTCAAGCCATAAATTGAGGACAAAAGCTAGAGTTCGACAACTTGCAAATATTGTAAGTTTTTCTTCCCCTTCTTTTTATTATAATTCATAATAAATGGGAAAATTACGTGTGTAAATAAATATATACTAGTTAATTAGTTAACATAGCTATAGTTTGCCTTAATTACAATTTGCGACCTACTTTTAGCTATAATTATGCGGCTCAACTTTTTAGTTTTGTATAATTCACACGTTTGTATAATTCGGAATTTGTATAATATAATTTTATAACTTTTGTATAATTCGGAATTTGTATAATATAATTTGTATAACTGTTTACACTTCTGATGTTTGTAAATGTATAAATTCGTTATTTCTAGTTTATACAAAAATAACTGAATTATACAAATGTACCCGCAAATTATACAAATAAGTGAATTATACAAATCCGTGAATTATACAAACGAGGGTAAATATGCAAACTATAGCTATGAAGCATAATTAAGTTTATTACAGTGGCTATTTGCGAAAGTTCTCCAATAATATATTAGTGTCCAAATTTTTTGAAATAATACAAATGAATATGTTTTGTATATTAACAAGAAATACACCTATTATGTATATAATCAATGTATATGTTTTGTATATTTTCATTAGCACATGTAATTATTTTTAGCTGACAGGTCAAAAACGAAAAATATTTATTATCTATCCAAATTATAGTTTTGTATACCTCTAAAAATTTATAGTATTGATTCTTGGTCGTACTATCAAGATTATTAGCTATGAAACTATATTGACTTAGAAAAATTTGTCTTTAAGTTGCAAGACCAAATATATATATAGCGAATCTTAACTAGTGATTAATTTTTTGTTTCAGAAAGATATTGTATTTAAAGAAAGTGGAGGGAGTCAAGCAAGTTGGTTAAAGCAATTGTGTACATTGATTAAGAGATCATTGAAGAATATGAGTAGAGATTTAGGTTATTATTGGTTGAGGATTATAGTGTATATTATATTATCTATTTGTGTTGGTACTGTTTTCTATGATGTTGGAACTGGACAAAATGCTGTAATTGCAAGGGGAGCTTGTGGTGGATTCATTTCTGGCTTCATGACTTTTATGTCCATTGGAGGTTTCCCATCTTTCATTGAAGAAATGAAGGTAAATCATATATTTTATTTTGTCATAATGCATATAAACATACTATTTAACTTGGCTTTAGCTGACATCTGTGTCCTCTAATTTTGGGTGGGCACAAGACAAGGGTGGAGCTTGAAGTCCGGATATGAGTTCTACCGAACTCAGTAACTTAAGCTCAAATAGTGTATTTGTATTAAGGAAGTTTATTAAATATGTACAAATATTAAGATTAGAACCTAGTTGTTAACACTTGATATTGTCGTTATAAAATTCATAACACAGGTTAAAATTCTAGATTCGTCTCTGACACAAGTTGACACTGAAATTTGTATAAAGTTGAACAAGTAGACACACGTCTCTTACATGTCATGATAATATATATGTGTTCTATATGGTATAATACAAGTCAGTTCGAGTGTGTCTCACGTGAATTGTCATTATTTGCAGATATTTGAGAAAGAAAGGAAGAGTGGACACTATGGTGTTGGTGTATTCATTCTTTCAAATTTCATTTCATCATTCCCATTCCTAGTTTTTATGTCTATGAGCTCAGCAGCCATTACATACAGCCTAGTGAAGTTTCACCCTGGCTTCTTCCATTTTTTATATTCTGCCATTGTTCTCCTGAGCTCAATAGCTGTTGTTGAAAGTTGCATGATGGTTGTGGCTTGCTTTGTTCCTAATTTCACCATGGGTCTTGTTGTTGGTGCTGGAATTCTTGTAAGTATCCACTATCCCATCTTACTTTCATGAATAAAATATTAGTCTATAATGATTTTCAATGACTTGTCAGTAAATTTTATTTAGACATTCTGACTACAACATATTTCAATTAAGCACTTGACATGCATGTGATAAAGTAAGTGTTCCTATAAGATACTTTCAATTTTGTTTGAGTTCTCAACCATCCTATTATTTTACTTTGATGAATAATGAATGAACTCTTTGTCCCAATACTTACTTGATATTCATGTACATGTATCATGAATAATGTATTAGTCTATATTGATTTTCAGTGACTTGTCAGTAAATTTCATTTAGACATTCTGACTACAACATATTTCAATTGAGCAATTGACATATGATAAAGTATGTTCCTATAAGATACTTTCGATTTGCTTGAGTTTTCAACCATCCCATTATTTTACTTGATGAATAATGAATGAATTATTTGTTCCAATCCTTACTTTGATACTCATGTAGATGTGTGTGTAATTCCCTTCATAGGATATAAATAATACTCCGTCCCAATTTATCTGACCCTCTTTTCTTTTTTAGTCATCCCTAAAATGAATGACACTCTTTATATTCAATTAACTTTAATCTCTCATTTTAACCTTAATAAGATGATTTATCGTAACATGAATTTGTGTATGCAGGGAATTATGATGGCATCAGCTGGTTTTTTCAGGCTAATGCCTGATCTTCCAAAAGTCTTTTGGAGATACCCTATTTCATATCTTAATTACATGGCATGGGGATTACAGGTAAAATTTCTCAGTCCCAAAAGTTATACAATTAACTTCTTTAAGATTATACATTTAGTTTATTATATAATATATATCCAACATGCAATATCTCCTCCAATAAAGAAACTATCTTTGAAAAATATAAACTTACAAGAAATATCTCGGATTTTGAGATAATTGAATCTGTCATCAGTAACCATAGAACCCTATTCAATAAGTGAAACACATACAATGCTATGTTGTTGTAGTTAAACACCTATCCTCTTGTATGACAACACCATTGTGACTAAATCACCCAATTCTAACACTTGTCAAAATCTTTTAGTATCAAATAATTAGGATTACGGATGTCAATAGGATAGGCGCGGTAGGCGATTCTTGACCTGCTAAGATTTTGTCTCACCCCATTTAGCACTTAAAGAAAATTTTGCCCTGCACCACCCCATCTTATGTTTTTTTTTCTTTTAATGATTATATTTGTTGTCTCAAAAACATTTAACAATAATTAAGTTAATGTCATCACATCCAGAATAGCTAAAGCCTTTAGCGAGATTTATATAAAGTACTGATTATAAACACTCATATTTATTATTGCCGCTAAATATAATACAGTGACAATTTTAGTGTGGTGAGCAGGTAAATGTGATATATAACTCTATAACTTCAGTGCACATACAATAAAGGCATAATACATAAACATGACTCTTAACTTGACTTCAGCAGACAACTATGCCCTCCAACTTTACGTGTGCACAAGTAGGTACTTAAACTTGTATAAAATTGAACAAGTAGACACACGTGTCCTACATGACATAATACACTTAAGACATCAAGTAGGACACAAAATTGTCATGTAGGGTGCCATGTAAGACGAATGTGTCCATTTGTTCAATTTTATACAAGTTTAAGTGCTTACTTGTACACACCCAAAGCTAAAGGTCATAGTTACTAGCTGACGCCAAGTTAAGGGTCATGTTTTTTTTTATAAAGAAGTTAAGGGTCATGTTTATGTATTAAAATTCTCTATATAAATATTAGTATATTACCTTGACAATTTTACACTATTTTTTTTTTTGCAAAATGACAGGGTGCATACAAGAATGATTTAATAGGACTAGAATTTGACCCTGTAATGCCAGGTGAACAAATGAAGAAGATGAAAGGTGAAGAAATCATCAGCTCAGTTCTTGGATTTTCAGTAAAACACTCCAAATGGTGTGATTTGGGTGTTGTAATAGCAATTCTCATATCATATAGATTGCTTTTCTACATTATTCTTAAGGTAAAAGAAAGAGCTTTACCAATTTTACACACATTATACACACAAACAACTCTTCAACATCTTAGTAAAAGACCTTCTTTTAGGATAACACCACCTTTTCCATCAAAAAGATATCATCATATCCACTCATTGTCTTCTCAACATGACCTTGAATCCCCACTTCATTAGGGTTGAGTAGAGGTACCGTTGTGTATCGGTGAAAATCTACAAGACAGTTGTCTGAAGTGTAAGGGGTAAACTCGGATTTGGATAATATTCTCAAGTTAGACTATAGTGGTCAATGTAAAACAACATATTATTTTCAGGGTGATTCATCTATGGATTAAAAAGTTGCAATATATATAGCATATGCTTAATTTATATATTTGGCACTATTTTATTTTTTTAAACTAGAAATTGTATGTTCCTTAATGCTAGATATTGAACTTTTAAGATGTTATAAGTTTTATGTGCTACCGATGTAAACAAATATATTTACAAAATAATCAGCTAGACAACTTGAGTAATACACTTTCATGAAGTCCGCAAATTTTACCCCTATCTTTTAATCTCGAGTTTTCACTAACCTAATGAACTTGTGTTTTGATACCATTAATTTAGTATTTGAAAAAAAAAAAAAATCTGAACGTTTTTCTCAAAGAGATTTTATATGCCATCCTAAAGTAGTAAAACCTTTTTTTTTCTTCTTCCTAACCTTGACAACAAACATCTAATAAACATCATCACATTTAGGATACAACTTAAATTGCAATAGTATCCTCTCCTATCGCACTAGCGAATTCATAATTTAAAGTCTGTGAATCCTAACTTTAACACACGTATAATTATCTACGTAATCCGAGCTAGAAATAGTGCATTAAAACTCAGAGATCAAGAAGGAACATCATCCTAGAGCAAATGAGATGTTTATATTAAGACATTAGATATGGATATATAAGTTAAATTGGCAACATTAGTAGAGGGAAACATGTTAGCATCAGAAATAGCTTGTTTTAGATACCCATTATCAAAGATACTTGTTTAGTGTCCGAGCCAACTTTCGTACACCTCGACTAATTTTACGAGATACCTATTACCTCCCACTAGCAACAGATACCAGGTAACGCTATCAACAAGGGTCATAAGAGAAGAAAACCTAGAATTGCATTCATCTCTACCTGTCCTTTACAAGAAATTGTAAAACACAAGATCAAAAGGAACATCCGCCTGCATAAGCATCTCTAACATCACATCTAGAGTTTGTCTTAGAGAAAGCATGGACCTCATGACACCACCTAAGCAACTCAGCGAAAATAGCCACCTTATTTTGGAGCTCAAAAGGCTATGTAATATGAATGCAAAACGAGGACATGAAAAGATGTAATAAGAATTGAGGGATAAATTATAATTTGAAGTGTAAAATCATCATTTTCACCATAGATCAACAATAAACAATGAAAACCTTTTGTGCAGTTGATGAAGCTTTTTGCTAGCCAGCCTACTCAAGTGGCAGATAAGGTGAAATCAAAATAATTCAAATATGAAGGATGATTAACTAGTTAGTTACTTAATACCAGGGGTGACAAAATGGGTAAAATTTATAGTTATTCATTCGACTCTACTCATTTTAAATAGATTGGTTATCTAAATATTTTTAAGTGGATCAATCCATCATAAAATATGCACAATTCATGGGTATCCGCTAATTGCACTCCCCTTAAATTAAATGCTCACTATAAAATTAGATGTCTATTTTTTTTTGTCCAATTTGAAAAATCAAGAAATAATTTATCACTAAATTTCTAATTTACCCTTAGTATTAACTATATTATTTTGTCAATGTATTTTCCAAAACACTAGTATATTCCTTTTATACTTAAATGGTATGCGTACACCCTTCGTTATACTTTTGGGACATCGGTGTACTTAGCGCCCAAATTTTGAAGCGATATATACTCTTTATACTAATTGACATACACATGTCTGAATCCTATCCACTGCTTCGATATTTATTAAATTTCTAAAATAAAAGCCCCACCAGAATTAATTAAAAAACCATACCCAAAAATATAATCCAAAACCCCCAAATCAATTCACTTAATTGTGACTTAGACCCCATAACCCTAGTTTCTTCTCCGATCTTTCCTGTCAATCGGATCCAACCTTCGATCATGGAGACACCAACGCCAACACCACCTAGTCCTATTAAAGCCATGATGGAATTTGCACTGTTTTGATACATCATATATGATTGTTGTTGAGGAGGTGCAGTGGTTGAATTGCCCCGTAAGCATACGACCCAGACTTTAACCTAGAATTTATCAGGTGTCAGTTCACTGAAAGTAGCCTGTCATTGAGTGAAATTATTGTTACCGGTTTTGGGGGTCTAAGTCGCCACTAAGTGAATTGATTTGGGGGGTTTTGAGTTATATTTTTGGGTGTGGATATTATATATTTGAATGAATTTTTAATTAATTTGGATGGGGCTTTTATTTTTTGGTAGAAACTTAATAAATATCGCGATGATGGATAGGATTAAGACACGTGTATGTTTGATAGTATAAAGGGTATATACACTCCAAAATTTGGACGGTAAGGATACTGATGTTCTAAAAGTATAACGAAGAGTATATGCATACCACTTACAATAGTTCAAGGATATATTTGTCATTTTTTCGTTTATTATATTCAAAGGGTGATATAGTAAAACATACAGTTTATTTAGGCTTCTTAAAGGATGTGTCAAATCAAATATTGGACAAGTATAAATGGATAGAGGGAGTAGGAAATATTTTCCCAGTTTGGTTAGTAATCTAAAGCTATAAATGTAAGCTTCAAAGCATCAATAAAATAGTTTTCTTCTATGTTACTTCCTAAAATGTACTTCTTACCATATTTCTCCTTTCAATCTTTTTCTTTCTTATTCTTTTCTATTGCTTGTTCTTCTTAATTAGTATCAAAGTCATTTTCTTGAGGAACCTGTAAGTAAAGAGACGAATTCAAAAAATATTTTCACAAAATGATTATTTTTAATGGTGTAAACTATCAACTATGAGTTGTGCGAATGAACACTTACTTAGAGGTCCTCGATTTTTGAAAAGTCGTAGAAAAAGATTATGAAGTTAGACCACTGCCAAATAATCTATCATGACCCAAGTCAAGAGTCACAAAATAAAGATCAACAGTCCTAGGAAAAAATGACTTTGTTTGTTGCTTCAACAACTATTTCACGAGTATTATCTCTAATATCAGCAAAAGAAATTTGGGATTATTTGAAGAAAGGTATATTGGAGATGAAAGAATACAATGAATGCAAGTATTGAATTTAATAATGGAATTTGAATAGCAGAGAATGAGAGAGTACAAGACAGTCAAAGAATACTCAGACAAATTGCTTGACATTGTTAACATGGTAAGATTGCTAGGCATTAAATCTAAAGATTCAAAAATTATTGAAATTGTTTTTTAACAGTAACCAAAAGATATGAAACACATATAACTACCTTGGAAAACACATCAGATATGTCCAAAATTACATTGGTAGAGTTGTTAAACTCTTTCCAAACACAAGAGCAAAGAAGACAAAATGGAATGGTTAGAAGAGCCTTAACAGCCAGCCACAAAACTCAAAACGAGGATAAAATTCTGAAAAATTACCCACATTATCAACATTGTGGAAGAATGGGTCATCCAAAGATGAATTTGCAGATTTATTCTCAAGGTCACTTTCAGTTATCAAGTGTGAAAATTCAAAAACAGATGACTAAAGTTTTGTAGTTCCTAAAGCAAATAAGAGTGTTAAAAATTGCTTTCAAGACTACACTAAAATTTATCTTTTAATTAAGTATTTCAATTTGGATAAATATTCCATAATGTTTAAAAAATCTCAACGTCTTCACAATATGAAGTAAGATTGCGTACAGACCACCCTGTAGCAAAGTTTTCTCATTTTAGTTAGTAATTTGAAATTATAAATGTAAGCTTCAAGTCTTCCTGCTATGTTTCTCCTTTCATCTTTACCAATCTTTATTATTTCCTATTGTTTGTTCTCCTGAAAAAACAATAATTGTTATCAAAGTCATTTTCTTGAGGGATTTGTGACTGAAGAGATGAACTTCGAAAATAATTTTTCACAAATAGCACCCTAATTTTCAATAGTGAAAATTACAAACTATAAATTGTGAGAATGGAAAATTACTTAAAGATTCTTGATCTTTGGGAAGTCGTGTAATAAGATTATGAAGTTAATTTGATATCAAACTCCAACCATAGCCCAAATCAAAAGTCAAAATGAAAAGAAAACCAAGAAGTACCCGACAAAAGCAATTCCATTTACTGCTATTTCAACAACTATTTTGAAGAGAATTATGTCTCTCATATCACCAAAAGAAATTTGAGATTATTTGAAGATTGTATTAGAGATTAAAGAGTATGAGGGATGAAGATATAGAATTGAACGACGAAGTTTAAATTTCAGAGAATGAAAGAGTCTGAGACAGTGAAACAATACTCAGACAAATTATTTGGCATTGTTTACAAGGTAAGATTGTTAGGTATTGAATTAAAAGATTCAATAATTGTTGGAGAAAATCTTGTAACAGTGCCTGAAAGATTCAATAATTACCTTGGAAAACACACAAGATCTATCCAAGATTACGTTGCAAAAGTTGCTAAATTCTTTCCAAGCACAACAAATGAGGCAAAATGACAAGGCTAATGGAGCCTTAGAAGCCACCCACAATACTCAAAGCAAGGGTAAAATTTAGAAAAATTACCCACCTTATCAACATTGTGCCGAAATGAATCATCCACCATTGAAATGTTGGAAGAGGCTAGACACGAATTGCAGCAAGTGCAATCCGCTTGGTCATAAAACAGTAATTTGCAAAAAAACAAATCTCAAAACCATAAAGTAGAAGCACATGTTGCCGATAAAGAAGAAGACCATTTTTTTGTTGCAACATGCATCTCATGTAAGCTTTCAACAAATTCTTGTTTGATTGACGGTGATTGCACTTATTGCACGACTTGTGACAAGAGTTTGTTCAAAGAGTGCCAACTGAAATATCCAAAGTTTAAGATCGAAAATGGTGAACACGGGAAAAGTAATTGTCATTGTCAAAACAAGTTCAGTTAATAAAACAATTTCAAATGTTCTTTAGGTACCTAATATTGATCAATACTTGTTGAGTATCCCTTTAATGATAAATACCATTAATTGGTAAAAATAAGATTCGAAGGATATCTCCTTTAATGATAAGCACTGCTTTATCAATGGTGTTGTTGCAAAAGAAGTTTAAAAATTAAGATGAGAGTAAAAAACAATTTATTTGATCGATGAAAGATATTCTTGTAGAAGAGGCAAAAGGTCAGAAGGCTTAAAACTAGAAGATGATCCTCCAATTTTGAAAGCTAAGGGTAGTACCTACTGAACACTTAGTGAAGACAAACTATGTCTATTAGCCACACAATGTTGACATGGCACAATGTGTGTATACACCACTTTCACACGAGCGAGAAGATCATTTTATTTTTCAATGTTCAATCTCTTTCCTCTCCGCCCCACAAAAGTAGGAGTAAGATTTACGTACAACCTACCTTTCTTGAAACCCAATTGGGGATTACACTAAGCAAAGGCGGATCTAGAGGGTAGCAAGGAGATTCACCCGAACTCCCTTGGCAAAATTTACATGATATATATAAGGTATTTAAGATTGTTTTATGTATATACACACACAGATTTTGAACCTCTTGAACATAAGATTAGAGGTTTACTTAGTAGTTAAAAAGGTTAAAAAAAAAAAATTGAGATAAAGGTAACTAGGTTTAAAATTCACTATGAGATTCTAACGTTAAGCGTATAAACGACCCAAAATAAGGCTTTTGGAGATGAGCCTAAAGTTGAGCTATCCGAGAATAAAAGCATCAATGAAATAAGAGAACCCAACTCCAATTGGCTCTCCAAGTACAACATAATTGTCTTTGAAATATTTCAAGATAACAAGTCCTTTTCTACTCTTCTCATAACTATGCATTTCTAAAGAAAAACAATGGCAAAATTTCTTGAATAAAATGGTATCAAGCTATGCTCATTTCTAGCAAGATCTTGTCCTCGCGTTCTAAATGACACATATATAGAAAATCTGACCACCCTCACAGGTTAGGGTCCCCTCCTCTCAAATCCAGTCGAAAAAGGTGTAATTTTTTGTGGAACTATAGGAATCACGCAACCTCTATCACTTCTGATGAAAAGATTAATCCTTAAGCATCTAGACTCACCTTTTACAATAGTGTTGGTACTCTATTATCACAGATTCGGTCATCACCACAAATCTATCCACCTTCCCGCCCTCTTCTTCCTCTTTATTCTTCATAGTGATCACCTCCTCCTTCGCTTCCTTAAACAACCATCACCACCACTACCTCCTCAAAGTTAGACCATTGCTTGGCCCCCACCCTCTCTTCCTTCCAACCACCTCTTTTTACTCTCTATTTGTTTTTTTTTCTTGTGGAAAATCTTGTCTTTATTTTACACACCTCTTCATTTTTTTTGGCTTACATGTATTTTTTCTAATTGGTGTTATTTAGAGCCACCAGCCTAAGGGGAGAAATCTATTATCTCTGCTAGCTCCTTGTCTAGTAGCCAAGAACAAGAGAGCTACAATATTCAAGTTGTTGAATAATTTAGGATAGAAAACGAACCATAGAAGAGAGGCTCAATAAGATAAGTTAAGGTCTGTAACTATAGCGGTCACTCATTGGTCTTCACCTCAAGTGCTTTCTTCAATGAGTCCAAGTCAGTCTTCATAGATGAGAAATCAAGAGGCTCAAAATTATAGTATAGATACGGAATAAAAGTTAAACATTAATTGGATGGGAAATCTATATATCATAATAGTTCAACATCCTCTCTAACTAACATCCAATACGATTTCACTTCAAGGTACAAACAAAGAAGAAAAAAAGGAAAGAGCTCCGCTCGATTGGCCTTCCTACACTGACAGGGCGATAAATACTACAGCAAGAATTATGAAACCATATTCCAAGAAGCATCCAAAATCACAAACAAGAAAATGCAAAAGCTCGTTCTACTTCAATCTATGAACTAATCACAAAACAACACAAAATTTAGTGTAGCATATAAATTTGATTGTGGCCTACATCCAATTATTGCATAATGGCATATCTAGAGTTCATCAACATTATATTCTAGAGAACAGCCCTTGGATCTTTAATACTTTCTAACTTCTTTTCATTACTAGTAGAGTCTAAGTATATATACCATACCTTTATTTGCACTTCTCTTTTAAATTTCTTTATGTAGCCTCAAAAGTCAAAACTATCCATACAGTGTGCCCCCTTAAATACCACAACTATCAAACTGTGGCAACCATGTGTTTGTGCATCAACAGTTACAACAATAACAAATAAATCCACATGAACCATATCCAGATATGTTAGTGCTTCCTAGCTCAAAACAAAAGGAGCACAATTAATATGATCGGACATGAGGGTCAAGCAACAGATCACAGCAGTAACCACTAAATTCATCAACTGAAAACTTTTCATCAGAGAGCACATTTCTCTAGCAGAGAACAGCTAATAAAGACTAGAATCAGGGTCACAACCAACTACAATAAGTCAACAACAAAGCAAAACTGTACAGCAGGCTACCCAAATGACTGTGATCACCCATTCTCCAGCACTCAGTAGTTTACCACTTACAAAAGTTGGAACAACTAGGATACCACACCAAGTAGTACTCTTACATTCTATTTACAAAAAGCTGAAACATAACCAACCTGAGTGCATTGCTCAAGCTTAGCTAACCATTTCAGCAGCTTCTCCAATTTTATTTACATGTTCGTTTACCACTTTGAGCATGGGGCACATCCTAGTTGAATGCCATGAATTACCTGTAATCAGAAAGTTAAATCATGTTCAATCTGCCAAGATAGCTTGCATCATATTCAATCTACCGACATAGAACCATCCATCTCATATCAGAACCAGCCGTTAGACAAGATGGAGTTAGGAAGATGCAACTGCTAGTTAAGTAAGTTGTTTTTCTCTTCCTAAACCACCTTTGATTAAAACTTGCAAGCAAAACAAAACCAAAAAAAAAACATCAACTGCTTTTTTTCTCTATGGAAAAACATAATCTTGCTTTAGGATAAAAGAGATGGATTCAGCCGCAATGATAATAACTGAAGCTGTCAAAATTGAATAAATAAATTCAATGTTTTTCAATTTTTAGGAAGAATCTTTTACAAGGTTTGACCGCCACATAACAGCCTAAGTCAGTAAATCAGTAAATTACAGTGAAAATCTGAGTCAAACAATGGGTATTCTGTGTATTGGTCAACATGGTAAAAGACAAATAGCTAACTCTTTTGCTCATTGGACACACCATTCTCAACTCTTCCATCAAATCCATGATAAGGAACTTCAACCATTGGTTTTGGAACAGAGCGCCCAGCGAAATCTTCAGGAAAGCATTCAAAGTCCGGACCGAAGTTGAACTTCACAGTGCAATTAGGTTGGTCAGGAAGTGTATACATTGAAGCAGCAGGATAGTAACGACCACCATAAAGATCTTTGAAAGCAACACCTTGACAAACTCCATTTTTGAAGAAAGATATCTCACTCCCTGCTCAGAGAAAATGCAAGATTTTGTACACAGCTTAATGAACATGACAATTTGAGAATACAAGAAAAATAGTTTACCATACACAAGGAAACAGGGTTACTGACTTTCTCAAAAATGATTTCCCAAGAGATGCCTTTTACAGAATCTTTTGGAAAGTCAATCGTGTTTACTCAGCATTTTGGTATCGAGAATATGAAGTGAAATAGAGTTTGAATATTGCACTAAAGGAGATTACTCATTGAGATGGTCAGCACACACATATATACAAAGGACATAGTACACTAACCTAATGAAACACCCATTTCCCTCACCTGCACATCCAATTCCCCACTCCCTCACATGATCTTCTCCACTACTCCCTACACACACATTACATAACACACACACTCACAATAAAAAAAAAGAAGACCCACAACTCACGCACAACGAAATATTACAAAGCTAAAAAAAAGGGAGATTAGAGAATAGATAGAATACAAAAAACAGAGGCAAGAAAGAGAGGGAGAAAAAAAAAAGAACACCTGGAGAGGACAAAATATAGAGAGCAATTTAGGAGTTCTGGAAAAAGATATGTTTGAGAATTAAGTCAAGGTCTTGTTTGCGGTTTCGAGTTATTGGACCTGAAAGTTAGCTGTTGTTATGTGTGTGCAAATATGTTTATATGTCAACATTGTTATATATACTGTTTAATAGTTTCGTTTTTTTCGGCATTAGTTCTGGCAATAACCTGCAACTGAACCATTTCCAAAACACCTCAACTTTATTTATTCATTAGCGATCAGCTTTTGAAACAACAGCAATCTAATAGTTCCAAAGCATCAGATCCTCATGTATATCTATGTTTTCCAAATTAACTCTTATTTAGATCATCTTCAAGTTTTTAAAGATCATTTCAAGTAGCACTCAGCATAAAAAATGAATCTTTGTATAAACAACAGCAAGAAAATTTGAATAAAGTGGAGCAGTTGAAGCTAGTTGTCGGTGACATACCAGGAATTATTTTAGGAGGATCTTCTTTAGGATCAGCTGCACACATATATCTCTGTCCCTTATACCAAACAAGCCGAGGCGGTTTTGGGGCATATTGAGCACCTTCAGGCAAATTGATATACAAGCCAATAACATCACCTTCTCCATATCCTTCTTCCCCGTATTTCTCCCTTAATGCTTTATGAATCTTGCTACCATCAATATCTCTATACCCAAAACTATTCCCATCATATCCAACAGGTGCTTGCAAATCCCCTTTATCTGTTGACCACCCAAGTCGTGTATGTCCTGTGTCACCTAACTTCACTACCTTAATCTCGAAATACCATGCTCCTTCTAACACCCCTCTTGTTGCTCTCACCATTCTGTAACCTTTTGTACTTCCTGCAGTTAATCTATCTTCACTTACATCAACTTTTTCTGCTTTGTAAACCTTTGAAAGACAGATTTTTACATCTGGGCTGTCATCATTTTTGTCTGGAAACCTTGGAATTGGTATAATGTAAACTTTGTCTTCTGCTTCCTGTTCTGGAACGACTCCATTTTTCTTTCCGTTGCTTTTTTGGTTGCTAGTGTTGTTCTTGTTCTTCTTCTTCCCTTTTCTCGAACTTGATTTCGTCCAAAGATTGTTATTGTTGTTTTTCTTCTTCGATTTGGACTTTGCCTTCTTGCTACTAGACGACGCCATTCCCTTAGCTGTTGTAGGTGTTGACAAGGGTAATTTAGTCAAATCACCTTGTTTCTCCTCTTCCTCTTCTTCTACTTCTTCTATTTTTGGTGATGTTAGGGTTAAACTGGATAGCGGCTTCTGCTTCTTCGCTGGTGGCTCTTCTGCTTCTTCTTCTTCCTCCTCCTCCTCCTCCTCCTCATCATCATCGTTTTCTTCGTCGTTATCTTCTTCCAATTTGGTGGATTTCAGGGGGCTTTTCGGGTCGGCATTTGGTAAATCGGATTCGGGTTCTGGAGTATCCACACTGCCATTTTCTGCAACTAACTGTAGAACCTCATCAAGGGTCGCCGGAGCTTCGCGGAGCTTCGACGGCGGATGACGGAGCTTCGACGGCGGATAACGGAGCAGGGTCGGCGGTAATTTCCTCTTCTTCTTCGTCTTGGTAAGTAGCCATGAGATTCTCCATTGTTAGGATTTGAGAGGAATGTCTATGGACTTCAAATATATATTGCGGAAAACTTGGCCCATAAATCATAATGGAGAGGTTTCTCATGTATTATAGCCCAAACACAAACATTGACATATTTAGTAGGTGTTTGGCCATGCGATATTATATCACGATATGGTATCGTGAGATGAAATCAGCGTTTAGACATGCGATTTTACGCTGATTTCATCTCATGATTTCATATCATGAGAGGTGATATCATATTCTCCAAAAACCATGATATGAAATCACATGGTGATTTCATATCATGATTTGAGATATTTTAATACAACAATTTATCCATGAGTTTATATTTTGTTAAAACAACCCCACATTTATATCTACTAACCATTTGTTTCATATGTAAATAAAATTTATAATCACATCATTACTTTTTAAAATTTATTATTCTCACCGATATAAAATTTATTATTCTCACCGACATAAAATTTATTATTCTCACCAACATATAGTCACTTTAACTCACACCTCACAATTGTGGAGTAATAAAATCTTGAAGAGCCCATGAAAGGTGTTTCAT